>WKFP01014233.1:245776-302449 GCA_011057875.1 Pterocles orientalis
AGACTGGAAGGAAGGAGAAGGGGGACCCACTCAACATTGCTATTGACAAGATGACCAAGAAAACACGAGACCTTCGAAGACAGGTAATCTGTGCCTTTTATAATGCTGCTTGTTTTTCCAAGGAAGCCGTTGCTTTTCAGCTTCAGCCTGGTTTGCCACCTGTAGAGGTATAAAGAATTTGTGTCCGTATTTAGCTATGACTCTACATTACACTTGACATTAAACGAAGGACTAATATTTCCTGAGCCAAAAAAAAAGGAAGACTGAAACATATTCCAAGTGTAACCCTCGATGGTCTTAATATGTGGGAGGGTAGGCAGATGGGCCAGACCTTCACTGCCTCTGCAGCCCAGCAACCCCAGTCACAAAAACACTGGCATATGTGTATTTATTTGAATAGTCTCATTGAAATAACAAGAACGATGAGCAGAATATGAAAAAGTTTGTAAGAGCAGAATATTTTCAAAGAAAATTTCTAAGGTAGCATGTTAAATAAACATTTTATGAAGATACGGAGAAGGCTAATAAATACCAGGTTGGTCAGGGAGGTGGTAGATGCCCTGTCCCTGGGAACATTCGAGGTCAGGTTGGATGGGGATCTGGTCAACCTGATCTACTTGAAGATGTCCCTGCTTCTTGCAGGGGTCATTGGACTAGATGACACTTATTGGTCCCTTGCAACACAAACTATTCTATGATTCAGTGAATGACTTGAAAGCATAGTTTAAACTGTAAAGGTTGACTTTCTTATATGTCGTTTTATTTTTAAAATAAAAAAAAAAAATCTACCTGGCCAATCAAAGGTTGCCTCTGTGAAAATGATCCGAAATCCATAAGTCTGCAACACCAAGTGAGGACTTAAATGTATCTTCAGATTCCTATCTGCAACATGATAGTTTCAGAAAGAGTGGCCCCTATAGGCATGCTGAAATCAGTGCTCTGCACTGCTAAAATTCAGCTCATTTCATTGCATCCTTAACTCTCAGCGAACTTGTTTGAGGGTCATATTCTCAGAGCTGATTTCTCTGAATAATAAAAATATTGCAATGGACTTAGAGACAATGTGAATCATTGACTCTCCTCTATAAAGCCTAGCGTCACATCTGTTGCTTGGGTAATGCCAGAAGAAAGATCTCCGCTGTTCTGACCTCCAAATTTGTGGGATCCTGGGTTCTGCAGTGGAGCTTGTACCATGTGTTGCCTCCCACCTCTGTTCTCATTGCTTGAAGGAAGTAGCAGGCTAACACATGAGTTGCTGTTCCGTGTGAGGCTCTCAGCAGTTGCCTGAATTACTTATCTCTCAAGCCAAATTTACTCCGAAACGTGATATAAAAATGGCACCTTTCTTAATAAGCTGTCTGCTTCTCGTATATATTCAGCCCCATGGGTGTCGGATTCAATCTCAGAAAGGTTGGAACTCTGTATGTGGGTAAGGTGAAGCACATATATAAATATTTTCCTGCTTGGAGATGAAGCTTTTAATATAGTTTCTCATGTTTGTGAAAATTAATCACATAGGTATAATGTTTATTAAATTTTGGCAGTTGCTAGGAAGCTAATCAAGATTAGACCATAATTGTGCCAGGTTTTGCACAAGAGCAAAGAAAGATGGAGTCTTTCCTTTCAACAATGTGTATTCTGGCTATAAATTATTATCCCTTAGAATCGTAATCAATGTTCTGCTTCATCACATGTACAACCACCAGTATACACGTACGTGTCTGCCCAGACCTGCCTCTACACCCCCTGCTAAATTCAGGATGTGAGGATATCACTGAGGGCTTGGTTTAATGGCTGGGGAGAGAAGATTACAAAGAAAATGAACCACAGTTGAGATTGCAGTGTTATACTAGTTCAGTCCTTCTACTTTGGGCTAAATCATGGGAGAGACAACCAACTTTGAATACCATAATGCTTTTTTTTTTTTTTTAATGAATCTCTTTCAAAGCAGCCTGGCTTGTCAGATTTATGAAGCTTAATGTTATCACTGTAAAAGTGGACAATCTACAAAATATGTTTTGGTAATGAAGAAAGTATATATATTTCATTTGCTAGGCAGACTCTCTTGCAAGGCTTCAGCAGTCAACCATCAAAGAGTGATTTTTCTTTCTCTCCCCAGGTTACTTATCCCTTTATTTCTGAGCTTTTATTTGATTATCTACAGAACACGCAGACATGTGAAATGATTGTGGTTGGGATACACGGTGCTAAAATTCCATCTCACAATTTACAGTCACGTCAATATTACCTATTCTGATGGAATTACATCTTTTATACTCATCATTTAAACTCTCCTGGGCACTGGAAAACTAGTAAGAACATCAAGTTAAGTCAGACTGAAAAAGTTCTTGGAAGCAGACAAGTCTCATCAACTCACAGCTTACTGCTGCTATTTCTTACTTTATTTTGAACAATTTGGAAAAAGCAGAGAGTTCTGTGTCTGATAACAATCTGTGCCAACTGGCAAGATTAGGGGTCTTTTTTCCCCTGCTACTCAAGCTGTAAAAAATACAAAAAAAAATATCTAAAAGCTAAACAAAAGCATTTTTCACTGTGTGGTGCAGCAAGCTAGACCAGCAGCAGGGCGCTTGTTGATGCCAGTCATTTTCTTTTTTTTTAATTTTACCTCCATAGGGAAAAAAAATACTAACCCTATAGTTTAAATACTCCAGCAGCATGCACACAGAGTATTTCAAGCGTTGCCACTCTGCGGTGACATTGAAATGAAGATAAGCAAGAAGGACACACCAAAGAGTTTGGCTAACGCACCAACGGGATGCCTAGTGAGCACCAACCCAGTCTACAGATCATTTGGAGTTGTATGAGCAGGGCACCAGCTGTTCTGCTGTCACCACCGCTGGTGTCCCACCTGTTAGTGCCACTGCCTCCTGCCCTGCTGCCATCGTCTCTTTGCTCCATGTCCCATTCCAGTTGATCGGCTGATGTTGTTCAGTCTGTATAAGCCAGTCGGTTTCCCTTAAAGAGCAGATATCTGTACTGCTATAAATTTTAACAGAGCAACCTGTCTGTAGTATTCTATACAGTAGATTGACATAATTCGTTTTTCTCCATTCAAGCCAGACTAATACTTTGTATGCCTCCAAAGCGATTCTCAGTTTATACTGGAAACGATGCTCTTATATAAGCTGTTAAAAACAATTCATCCACCTCCTGCAGACTCAGGTTTGTGTCATTACTAAAGCTAGTTAGAAGTACTTTATTAAATACTGAACAGAAAATTTTCACTTTATTTAAAGGTGAAGAACTTCAGAAATTATTCAGAAATTTAATTTTGAAAATGAAAAAAAAGACTGTTGAAAAATCTGGATTTTTTTTCAGTAGTTTCAAATTTTCATTTTGAAAGTTAGTTTATTTTATCTTATAATTAAATATAGATAAATAAATATTGAAAATTAAAAACACATTTTTAGTATTTTCAATGAAGTTTTTCATTATTTTAAGGAGTGTTTTGAACATTTTGAAATTGTTCAGGTTTCAAACCAAAGCAGAATAAAACAAAAACTAAAAAAGTGCTATCTTTTTTCTTAAAGTTGGATTTCTGGTTCTCCTTGCAGTTTTAGGCAACAAAGCTTTATTATAAAATATATTAATAGGAACTGTGAGGTGGAAAGTCCATAAAAAAACACATTACCAGATGCATTTTGATGAATGCATTTCGTACTTTGAAAGTTTAGACTGATGTCCTGGGCTTTTGTTTTAACGGAGTGTATGTCTAGTAGAAATCAATGCTATTGCTAGGTATCTAAGTCTATGTGTTTAATCTAACTCTACCCTCTTTTGGCTTAAAACCATTACCCCTTGTCCTATCAGTCCACCCCCCTGATAAAGAGCCCCCCCATCTCTCCTGTAGCCCCCTTTCAGCACTGGAAGGTGCTCGAAGGTCTCCCCGAAGCCTTCTCTTCTCCAGGCTGAACAATACCCATTCTTATTCTCATGGTCTCTGATTTTCATATTTCTTCTAATTTTTTCCCATCCATCCTTCTCTCTGCTGCTACCTTTTCTGCTGTAACTCTCTGTTCCTCCAGGCTGGTCCATGCAATGCAGGAAGATGCATGGCTGGTTTTGGCACCTGCTCTGCCAGCTGGCCAGCTGGTACCCACATGGTGGTCGGCCAGCTGGTACCTATGCTGGTACACTGGCCAGCCCACTACTGACTTCACATTACAAATTTCCCTCTGTCGGACTCTAATTCAGGTCACTATTCTCCTACTCGGACAATTTTTCATCAAACTCTGGCTATTTAGCATCCTCAAGACCTGTCAGATGGTTTTAAAATTGGCCAACAGATTAAAATGTATTCGAAAAAATAGAGTAGCTTATTTTCCCATATGATTTTTCCAGGAATGGGTTTTACGTGTGGCTGTGGTTTGTACTTTAGAAGTAGGTTATTTGATCTCAGCTGCCTTTTTGGCTGAAAGCTGAAAGATAGGCACTTCCACGATTTCTGTATTGGTTTGGATTTGGTGTTTCCCCCTTATGAATATTGGTGGAGGTTGATTGCTTCTTCGCAGTGTCTGTTTTTTCTCCATAGCCACTACTAGCACCCTAAGAATGGTGACACGCTTTTGGGTACTCAGGTTTAGCCATTTAGGCATAAATTAATAACAGTAGTGCTGTGGTGTGATGTCTTTCTGCCAGCCATATACCTGGACTTGTTCTGTCACATCCTTTACAGCAGCCTAAATTATTAAAAAAATATAAAAAATCCAAGTCATGTTTGCCCTTTCTATACCTCTAATCAATTCTTTATGTATCATGTAGTTAGTACATCCTTTCACACGACCCTGATGTATTTTTGATTGGTCATTTGCATTATCCTTGCTCTAGAGCTGTGCTCTTGCAAAAACCTTTATGAGACACTTGGTGGAGTACAGGCATGGTATTAATAGACACTAGAGACTCTCAGAATAAAAAAAACGTTAATATTAGTGCATGCAATTAGACTAAAAGGACACCTAAAATTGAAAAAAAAAGTTTTTTTGCCACAAAAAAGATTTTATTGCAACTAACCCATACAATGCAAATTATATTATGGATAAACATATAATGTTTTCAGTCTGTGGATTTAAATCTCTCTCTCCTCAAGTATATGCATGGCTTGCTTCTTTACAGTACATAAACACTTTGAAGCAAACACAAGACCCCCTCCAAAAGAGGAAATCTTATAATCATTACTTTGCAGCCAAGCTACAGACCAGATGACTTGTCAAGATGCAGGGATGGCCAGCAGCACCTAGAAATTAAATCTTACTGCCCTGAATCATGATTTACTGATTTAATTTTTTTGTTTATCCTCTCTGACTTCTAAAATTCTCTATGAAGACAAGTAAGAGTTACTGTCCACTTTCATAAAAACAATCTGAAACAGAAAAATAAAGTTGCTTCTGAAAGCGCAGCTGCCTCAACTTAGGTATTGTGTTGTACCAGCTTTGAGAAGTACACAGCATCTGTACATTAAAATATAAGCCTGAGGGAAGTATGAGTGCTCAGAAAGCAAAACAAAACTAAGATCTTCAGAAGAAAACAGTGAACCTGATTCTAATTAAGTTTAGTAGATATTTACCAATCCCTTTCATCTCTTGGAGAAGCTGAACAGCACACCCAAAGAAGAAAAGCTCATGTTGCAGGACAGGAGGAAGAGGGGGGAAAAGAAAAAAAAACAAAAAACAAAAAACAACCTTTGAGAATTTACACCAGCTGATGTCAAGTACAGAAATTGGGTGATAATATAAAGAAGGAAGCTGCTTTCCCTTTAATCTCCCATACAGGCAACAGAGAGTTCAGAAGGTGGTTTGGAGTTTTAAGGATGTATTTTGGAAAAGCTCATCTATAAGGAGTCATGAACAAACTGCTTCTCACTTTAGGCACTCAAAAGACAGCAGCCTAAAGGTCTGTTTATGTTTTAATTTCAAGCTATAGAGTTAGTCATCACTGCAGCTATAGGTGCATTTCTAGGAGGACTGGGGAAGCAAGCTCTGCCTCTTATTACTATAGAAGTAGGTTTTGACATCCCTTTTGTTGCAGACAAGAGGGCACGTTTTAAGATTATAAATGTTGAAAGTGGCTATTTTTGATTCAAGATCTGTATAATTTAAGGAGAACTAGAAACACGGAGTGAGAGGGTCATGGACCTTACCTAGCTCACATAACACAGAATTTTTAAGAGAGTTTTGAAGATGAAAAAACTTCATGCGAGTGTTACGTAGCAGCAGAATATCCAAGAAGGCTGTAATTTCAAAATTTAGTCTTGCGTGAATGTTTACTAAAGATTTATTTTGCGAAGGCAGAGTTGAAGCAAGGTCATAGTTAAATAGATGATCCACAGGAGTCTTGCTAAGGCTGTGCTATATTACCAAAGATGAGGTATTGCTTGTTCCCAAGGGAAAGCGCAGTGTGATTGGTCATGTTGCCTCATTCTTTTGCATGAAAATACTTCTTAGCAAAATGTTGGCATTTTTTAAAGGGAACCAGCCAGAAGTCCATCTAAATGTCTTTGAATCTAAGGCCACCTGTGGCATCAGCCCTTGCTCGTTAGAAACTCATCATCTTTCCCTTGTTGCTTAGTGGGTTACGCTTTCACCTGCAGTGTCTCTAGTGCTCTTGATTATGGAAATCTGGAAGCTGACTTTCTGAAAGCAGTCTGTGAAATGCTAACACAGATTTATTTCTGTGTCAGTGCTACATGTTTAGTTCTTGTGTTCATTTAATACGGGTGTGCTGCATTGCATGTACATCAGTGCTTCTTTGCTGGGCTTCTCTAGCAGGTTGTACAAAGGTATGAGACAGAGTCTTGTGTAATACTGTCTTACAAAGCAGAGATAGTAATGCTCTGCCTGATAAGTCTTCTGCTCTTTCAGATTCCACTGAAGTAGCAACAGAAGTCAGCAAACTTTGAATTTCACCAGGTTAGACTACAAGAACTGTAAGCTCCTGGTGTGCTACCTCCACTTTTTGTCAGCTCCCATTTGGTAGACTAACTGGTGGATTCACCTTAGGAAAGGAGTTTTAGAAAACTGACTAAAAATCTGAGCTAAAAAATTAGAGGCAATGAACTGTTATTTAAATTGCGCTTAATCGTGATTTTTAACTTGAACTTATTTGAATGCATCTTTGTCTCCCTCAAAATGCATTTCTTCTAGATGTTTATCACTGTGACATTGAGGTTTTTATGGTGCTCTGAAGTGCCTCAGAGGAAATGGAGAGTGTTTTAATACTGCTGATTTACTCTTTCAGGTCTGCAGTAATTTCCTTACTGCCTAATTATAAGGCTCAGTTTAATTTACTCTACACATAATGTTTACTGATGCACATATGGTGCCATATTTCAGGAAACTATACCCATATCAGGTAGTTTTGTGTAAGGCTACAGTGGGTAACATTTTCATCAGATGAAGGAAACTTTGATCCGCAACATAATACACATGATGGATTATTTTTGTCTGGCAAAATCCAAAGAATGTAGTAGCTATAGCTGCTTTTGCTTTTTGAAATACGGACTTGATTTTATTTTATTTTTTTAACTGAACAAAGTTGTGAGCACAGAGGGTTGGCCTTTTAAAGTGGTTTGTGAGGAATTATGAGGCAAAACTCAGTGACAGCTATGTTGTGTTGGAGTAGATTATTGCACATAGTTTGTCTATTCTTCCTCAAATAATGAGGCTTTGTAAAAGCTCACATATTTCAATATATCTTTGTACTCAGTCAGGAACTTTAGAAGATGCCTAGCTCTGTAATCACTGCAGAGAAGCAAGTATGGATCTTTTAAAACCCTTTTTAATGAGAGATACTGTAAATGTGGGAGAAGTTCATCAGAAGTGTATAACATTGACACTAAAAAAAAAAAATAAAACCCAAACCAAACAAACAGGAAAAAAGACAAAACAAAAAAATGATTCCAAGAAATTTCTGTTGATGATGGTTCTAAAGAAGCTTTCACTGTTGTGTGGTGTCAACCAGAGAATGACCTGTAGCCACATCAGCTAAAGAAACTTGTAGAAGTTTGGATTCACAAAGCCTGCTTCAACTGTTGGTGTTCATTATCAATAATGCAGTAGCTTGAGGTAGGGAACACTATAAATGTGGAGGAAATCATGCTCCTTTTCCAAAGACTCTATAATTCTGTCCTCCTAATGGATTTATGAACAATGGCAAAGTACATAGAATTTAATTTCCAAATGGGGTTTCAACATTGCATTTGTTTCTTAATTGGCATTAATTTTGTTCAGGAATGCTTTTTCTCAAGTGTTATAAAATCTCTAATGTTACTTGTTATTAAGCAACCAGCAATACAAAAAGTTTTGTTTTCAGTTTTGGTGCTGTAGAAATTACTGCAAAGGAGAAAAAAAACAAAACAAAATAAAACCAAAACAAGAACTAAAAGACCAGAAAGCCCAACAAAACCAACCCAAGAAAAATACCAGGCTGTGATCTCTCTACAGTAAGGGCTTATTTGAAAGGTAATTGATAATATCAGACATCAGTAATCTCTGTCCATGGGGAGGATCAGTTTATGCCTTTGACTCTTGGAAGGGATAAGTCTAGTTTTGCAAAACACAAACATTTTTTTCATCTTCTTTCAGCTGTTGTCTGGAACTCCAACAGTCAACAAAGACAGCTGTCACCAGCTTTCATTGGGGCTAAATCTCTAGTTCTTAGAGAAGCTGATGATAATATTTAGTATGCCAGCCTGTTTGTGCAGCTGGGGTAGGTGGGAGCGCAAGTGTGACACGTGTGGCACTTACTCTATTAACCCTTCAAAGCTGATTGGATCAAACTACATTTAAGTTAAGCTAGTATGCACACATACCATGGTGACGATAACTTCATGAAGGGTTTTCATAGGCAACTACCTTCCCATTTGTGACCAAATAGCTATTTAACTTCCTCAAACCAGTTTTGTCCTCAATTATTAGTTTTTTTATTTACTGTTTTTATGATATTTTTTATGATGTTTTGCCAAGTCCTGTTCCTTTTCTTCTTTGCGGGGTTAACCTCCTACAACGTTTCCTTTCTTTGCTCCTGTGTGTAATGTCCTGTTCTGAGACTTCATCCTTCCATATTTTCCGTGTCACAGCTCTACCCTCCCAGGTCACACAGAATGCAAAAGTTAATCACTTTCACTTTCGGATTGTTTTCACTTCGCTAATGCTTTCCCCTGACTGTTCAGTCCCTACCTGTATTTCAATCCTCCTGTTTTCCCACATTTTTTGATGTTAATTTCTATTGTCTTCTGCCTTTTTAATGCTCTGTTATCTTTCTTTAATTTTAGAAATAGTAAATATTTGGTACTATCCCAGCACTGGGATTTTGTTGTTCTATCCAGACATCAAAAAAGACATATTTCTTGCCCAGATAATACTCTTGTGTTTAAGGATTATGTGGATGTCTGTCCCCCAAGCTCATAAATTCTTCTCTACTTTCATGTACAGTAGTCCAAGGCTTGCTCTTGCCAATTTTTTTAAAGGCAGTATAACATTTCTAAGTCACTAACATTGATAAATCACCCCCACCCACCCTCTCCCCCCCTCCAAAAAAAAAAAGGTAATCAATGGGGATTAAGTACTCTAGTACCTGGTAAATAGGTTCCTCTGTGCTTCTGGCCATAGACCATTTTGAGCAGTTCTTTGTAGTAATCTACAGCTAGGAGGAACTTTTTCTACATGTGTGTCTTATTCTCTTTCAAGTTTCTGGTCAAAGCTTATCACTTCAAGTTACTTTCCATTAGTAAACTCATCCCCGGTCTTTTCCTGACTAGGGGAGTTTCTTTTTAGAGAGAAGAAATCTCACATACAGAAAAATATATGAGGAAGCATGGTCAGTCTTTGTAACAACTTTGTTCCTGAGGTCTTATCTTGGGCTCAAATCTTAAATATTTTTTATGTTGTATATTCCAAAAAATTGTAGTTTGGGTGTCCATGTGTGATAGATGCTCTAAATGTTAATCTTTTTCCTGTTTAATCAATCAAGGCATAACTGATGGAGTTAATGTCCATATCCCCCAATCTGCCATGTTTTTGGTCACATCTTCATGGGTTGTAGTGTGCAGAATCAGCTAAGACTTTCGTTTAGCCCTGTAAACTGCAGTAGCTTCTAATGGTCACCGTATTATTCTCCAGAGCTCAATTTCACAATATATTGGAGGAGATGCACTTTAACGGCAGTGGAGAAAGCTTTATTTTCCTCTCTTTCAATTAAATTAATAGATGTTTGGGAGAGCTCAGCAGCTTTAAACTGGAGTTGGGTTCAGCCTGTAATGCACATTAAATAATAGAAAATGGTGAATAAGGTGCTCCTTGGTAAACTTTTGTTACAGACAGCTTTATACTGCCAGTCTTTATAACGTTTAGCAATCTGTTGGAGTCATTAATCTCCTGCTGTGACTTTACCTTCCAGTGTCAGGATTAGACATTTAATTCTCTACCAGCCTGTAAGTAGCACTGGGACGTTTCTGGTTCTAAAATTGTAATATAGCCATGGAAAACATCATTCCAGTGGGCAGTTTAACCTCTTTGAGCTCAATTATAGCCATGAATCAACAATGATAAAGCAACCCTAAATAGTGCTTAGAACAGTAGAACATGATGCTATCAAAACCAGCAGCTGACTCTCTGCACCATAAACTGGTTAAATTGACTGAACTGGAAAGACGTAAAATCTGCCTTGTGGTACAACGTTCATACTTATAAAAGTATTTGCAGGCCTTGATGTTTGCTTTTTATATCTTGGTGCTGGTCTGGCAAACTTATTATTCTTTTAGCTATATGTTTATTAATTACTAAATTGTTCTCCAGGACAACATGAGTTAAGCAAGACCTTTATTTAATGTGCTTTCTCCTTGAACAAATGGAGTTTCATTGAGTGGAAACTCCCCACCCTTTGAAGTAATCTCTGACTTAAAATTTCAGTGGGGAAAAAACTAAAGCATTGTCTTATGAGTAGTAGTTTTTGTCGTAATATTTACATCAGAATGCAGGGTAAATTAAGGCATTGCAAAGACAAGATCTCGTGCTGTTTTTAGAATAATACTTGACTTATTTTTGTTGCATGTTTTGTGACCATTGACATTCAAATCACAGATTTCTCCCATTCCATTCTGAACTGAGGTTAGTTGAAGGAAAACAGTAGAATCTCTGGATGCATAAGCCACCACTTTGGCTGGACTTTGTTGTAGGATGCAGGGGAACATAAAGGATTAGTTTTCCAGTAGTTATTTACCTTGATGAATAGCCCTAGTTGGATCAAAGAGACTTGTAATGCTGAGCTCATACTTTTAAATGTCTTGTCTCGTGTAATTAATATTACTTTGCCACATATCCATTTGAGCTATTGGATGAATGTCTTATGTTCATACTCCTGTCACATTTCGCAAATTATTTTGTCAAGTCATTCTTTATAGCCTGTGGTGATGGATAGCAAAATTTGTGCTCTCCTGCATGTATGAAAAAAAACATTAACTATACCTTTCAACTTCAATGCAAGGGCATCCCAAAACTCAGATAACAGATTTCTAAAGAAATTGTAATGTGGGTTTACATGAGGGCTCAGAAATATGCTGCTGACATCTATGATCAACACAACATTGGAAAATAAAGTTTGTTAATTTTATATTAATCAAACTTGTGACAGTCAGAATTCAGAAATTTTTTTCAGCTGCTGCAACTCTGAACTGCAGAAGGCAACATGCAGTTACCACTAAACACAAATATCCATTTTATTCGTTCCTTTTGATTCAGATATAACTCTACTGCATATTGACAATGGTAAACCCCAAATTGCTGGTTAGCTGATGCTCTTACTGTCCTTTGTATTGATTTCTAATATGTGCTTGTACACTCAAGATATTTAATACTAGTGACAATAACCTGCGTATTTAAACATCCAGAGACTTTTCTTACAGTTCCATGGGGCGTATTGTTTCAATGGGATCTATAATACCACATTAACCTTGATTAAAAATTGAATTGCTTGTTCATTGAACACAACACTTTGAAGCCTCCTTATGGAACAATATAAACAGTAAAGTGTCCGTGCTCATTTAACATTTAAAGTAGTTTTTCCAGTGCAGTGGGCTGTAGGTTTTATTGATAACAGTATTGAACCTGAGCAAGTGGATATTTTTTTTTTAAGGATTTTTCCTTGACAATGAGATGGAAAACACATGGGGTTTTTAAAACCTTAGTGTGCTCCTTTGGAAGTGCTACCATTTGGCCTATTTCAGTACTTCCAAGTGTCTAACTGTACATAGTAAAGTGAGGCATCTGTCTTGGGAGCAGAGTTTCTCAGCAAGTGTTAGGACATGGATATCTGCAGAGGGTGATTAAGCCGAGGTGAGATGAACCCTCTCTCTCTCTCTCTGGTAGTATCTCTCCCTTAATGTTAGCTAAACATAAAACTCTTCCCTTAATAGGGAAAGATGGATATACATAGTGATTGGAAATCTATCAGTGCAGAGTGCTATGCTGATGCACTGCTCTCTGAAACTTAACATCTTACTGTATTTTTTTTCTTTCCTTTTGCAATGCTTTGGTGTATTTCAAGCAATATTAATGTTTATCTTTGTATCCATATGGTACCTATGAAAACTCTTCATGGATCAGCATCTTATTGGGTGAGGTGCTGTGCAAACAGACCCAAAGGACGGTCTGAAGAAATTCTCAATATAAATATAAAACAAGAGTCAGCCAGTGGATACAACAGATTGACAGGGAAAAAAAAAAAAGAGAGTTCAAGGTGACAATGTGATAGGTAGTAGCTGCCACACACCAGCTTCCTAACTGTTGGTAGCTGTCTTTGATATATTCTTTTCTCTTTTTTCAGTCTTTTTTTGTATAAATTGTATATACTGTATTGTCCCCCCTGTTTGTATAAATTACTGTGGTAGCTATTTTGAGTGCCTTTCATCATTTTGGAAGTAGAAAATTACTTTTCAGGTGGAATCTGAGCAGAATTAATTTTTAAAGGGAATTAAGAGTAACTTTTCTTAATAAATTGGCTGCTTTTATTGTAATACAAATAAAAGCAATACTGCATGCAAACACATATACCTATAAAACTGCTTTGCTTGTTTTTACTGCGTCACTTGGGGACTGGATGGAAATATTCCATGTTAGCTTTCTTCTTGTTCAAACAGAGCTGACAATTGCTGCTGCGGAACAGCAAATGCATCTCAGATCATGTGTTTACAGTGCCTAACAATATACTGGTTTTCAGTATGATTGGATGTTTTGATGACACCTTGTCTAGCTAGAGGTTTCTAGTCTGGACTGCAAAATGGAGAAAATTACCTTTCCTGATGTTTTGTCTAACTGAAAATGCACGATTTAAGGAAACTAATGGCTAGCCAGACCTCCAGCCTGAATAGCTCCCAGCTTGTGTTTGAGTCCATAGTTTTTCATTCCTAACAACTAAAAAGCTGGGGAAAGCACGGTAAAAAAATATTTCTGATCCATATTCCTATAGAGCAGTTAAGTTTCCAGGAAGAATTACTTAAGATTTCAGTCATCTTTCTGGCTGTCTTTCAAATTTTAGTGAAGTTTGACATTAATTAGTGGTTATTAGCGAGGTAGAGAAGTTAATGCCATCATTCTTACAGTAATGTTTTTTCAAATAGATGTTTTTATGAAATAACAGGAGTTTAATCTTCAATAACTTGAAAGGTGTTGTGTTTTGGGTTTTTTTGCTTAGGAATAAGTAGTAGTATGTTTTCTATTCTACCTGGAAAATGTTCAGAAAGGTTTTCTGTTTATACCTGTTGGAGGTATTTGGAAGAGAATGTGAAGCACAAGGCATGTGCTAAACGAAATACTCATTGTCTAGAATACTATTCAGTGCAAGTATTAGAGGAGGCTTAGTAATATCCAGGCTAATATTTTTTTAATGGTTGCTTGAAGTTAAGCTCCTTAATCCATATTTGGCTTTTAAGTGAGCTGAACTGTTTTTTAAATAGTGTGCTGCTTTCAACTCTCATCAATTTGCATTGTATTATGTGGGTAATCACCATCATCCCGTATAGATCCATTCAGTCCAGCAGGATTAGATGGATGAGTCAGCACAAATCTCAGGAGGGTTTTGCAGAGCCCAGGCCCTTGAGTGTTTGATATTTGTATGCTTGCTGCACATATATATAACTTGGAGGAAGGAAAAGAAAGAAAAAAAATCCCAAACTCCCATGCAATGCTGTGAGATGCGACACCTCAATGCTTAAAAATAAGTAGCCAATGAATACGGTGGGAATGTATATTTGTAATTCTCCTTTTATTTACCGGTCTGCTTTCTTTTGTCACAGCTACGGAAGGCAGTAATGGATCATATATCGGATTCATTCCTGGAGACCAATGTCCCGTTACTGGTTCTCATTGAGGCTGCAAAAAGCGGTAATGAGAAAGAAGTGAAGGAGTATGCTCAGGTCTTCCGTGAACACGCCAACAAGTTAGTAGAGGTAAGTGAGCTTACTGACACAGCTAGATTTCCATCTTGCCTCTCTAGTAGAGGTGAGGAAAATTATATACTGGCTGAAATGTTAGAGGGAATATTTCTGTAACACAGGTTTCAGGAGTTTTGGTCGACTCTGTCCTGGTGATTGCACCGCAAATGTCTGGATGAGTGGCAGAGAGGAATATGTGCTGTATTTTAGCGGTTCATGAAAGCAATTGAGGATGTTAAAAATGGTATTTCCATTATTTTCTCAAAAGTCATGAGTAGCAAGAAGTAAATTTCAGTTCAGCTTTATTAACAGGATGATAGATCTTTATGAAGTAAAAAGCCAAATAGGTCCTTCACACAGTGTATCTGGTGCTGTCCAAAGGCTGCTCTAGACTTAAGAGTTTGTCATGCTGAGCTAAATTAAGGACCAGGACTTATAGAGAAGGCATAGCCCTGAGACCATATTGGCTCTTGAAAGGTCTGCATTACAAATATATTGTATCTTCTCTTTCCGGAGACATTCAAAGCCCGCCTGGATGCGTTCCTGTGTGATCTGATCTAGGTGTTCCTGCTCCGGCAGGGGGTAAAATCAAATGCTAATATCAGTTCTTCTTCAGGGATGATATTGAGACAGCTCTGTTCTACCATGAGGAGTAGAAAACACAATGATTGAAACCTAGTTATTCATTGAATGGACTTTTAATAAAATAATAATAATGTTGATCTCAGTTTGCCCTTTAACAGATCAAGAACTGCTGTGCCAAGTGCTTGTATTTTTTGAAGACCTATATAACTCAGGGATTTGCTTGGTCTTATTATGTGGCACTATTGATGTCTCTATACTAACATTATTTTGAAGAATACATAGCCCCTTTGCAGCATCCTTTCTCTCTACCCATGCTATGTGTTCTTTAGCAGAGGAAAATGTTATTAGGGAATTACTGCCTTGGCAAGTATTGAACTACACTTTTGAATAGCTTCTGTTCTTAAAACAGATGTGGTCCTAATTCTCTAATACCTGAGCTGGAGCAAGGAGAAAGGGTTTCTTGAGTAGTATTGACTAAAGCTAGAGAGTTTCTGACAAATGTGTATGTGCGGGGAGGTATTTTTAGTGGGAGTAAGGTGCTGTTCTGGAGCATCACTCTTCTCGTGTATGAAGTGGAGACTCAAGATACCTTATTCCAGGGTCTGGGAGTCAGATGGTTGCTGTAGTCCTTGTAGGCACCTGAAGGTAGGTCTCCAGGATTTAAAAGCTCTGGCTGGATTCTGTACAGTGCTGAATACAGGTTTATTACTGTTATCTGCAAGAGGAGCACAGGACTATCAGCAGCTTTCAGTCCCTCTGTATTATGCAAAGATTTGTTACTGCTGCCTGGTTCTTGGAGCTGTGACAATGAAAAAGAAAATAGCCAGTGGGTGTGTAAAGAGAAAAAACAACCAAACAGAAAACCCCTCCACAGTGTTCAGAGTTATATTGTAGTAGCTGTCAGAGTTGTAGCCTTATACATAATGCACAATGAACGTATGTGGTTAGTATTATAGCAGTCCCCTCCTCCACAGACCTGCAACAGTGTTGCAATTACAGGTCTAATAGAATTATTAAAAAGTTAAAAATAACTAACTAGGTCTTTTTAAAAAGATAATAAAAGATAGTGACATAAAAGTAGGAAAAATATATATTAAAGGATATAGTTGGAAAAAAAAAAGAGCACCTCTACCCCAACAACAAAAAAAAAAACCAACACCTTCAATGGGAAGAAACCCAACAAGAGTGATTATAGTTATCTAGCTTTGGTTTTACCAGCCTAACATTATGTTAGACTTGTACTTGAGACCAAACTAGAGTTTGGTTACTGATTTTGAACATTATGTGATCATCTGTAGATTCTGCACCAATAAAACAACAATGATAGTAACAGTAGATGTATTAGTCCTAGTACCTAATATTTTTAGTTGGTTTAGGTTGTTCCAGACAACTGGAAGCAGATTGTTAATTGATTCTTGTATGTCTCTGGCATTTGGTACTAGAGTATGGGTCCATCCTTGCTCTTTTCCAAGGATGAGCTCTTTTAGGTGGATCTTAGTCTTTTGTTTGTAAGGATTCTTTCTGTTTTGGGTAATACAGTATCTTGAAGAAACTAATTCCTAGTGCAAGTGGAATTTTTGAAACCCAAGTTTCAGGTTCATCAGACTGCCTAAGAAAATAAATGTGGAATAGATGTACATCCCTGTACACTAGATTTTACTCTTAAAATAGTTCCATCATTTTTCCGTAACGATTCACAATGGTATCTTAGCAGATGGGCTTCTATGGTTTTGTGGGTCAAGTATTTTACAAATAGTGAAATGTGGTTTGAAGATGAGAAACGATCAAGTGACTATGGAATGTAAGATCCTTTCCCAGGCACAGGGCCAGAATTGCTTGCTAATATATGCAGAATTCTACTGAAGTATGTGGAGTTGCACTTGTTTATGTTAGAGGAATTTGGCACTGCAAATCCAATACTGTGAAAACTCTATAATATTAATCATTAATTTTAAAATCGGAATCTGAATTTCTTGGGTGTCTTACCAAGCTCAATAGAAAGTCTATCAAAAGGTCAGAAAAAATAACCCTTGTTTTAATACTTTATATAAAGCTACATCTTGCCATCCTGAGAAAAGAAAGTGCATTTCTTGATATTTGATGAATACAAATGGCAAAATTTTCTTTGCATAGTCAATATATTTTCAAAAGTATATGCTGTAAGAATGAGACTTATGGAAGTTAACTTTCTTTTATAGTCCATATTGCAGAATACTTAAATCTTCTCTTAAGAGCTGCTTTCATGATTTGTGTGTTTTCCCTTCCCCACCTCTTATCATAACATTTTGTCTTTTGCTTTTCACTTGGCTTGCTATAATATGGTTGGTTTGAGAATAATAACCACAAAGATGAATTCTCATTTTTCTAGACATTTCCTGACAACCAGTTTTATCTATGGGTTATGTTGGAAACCCAGAGTAAGGTGTCATCCCATGAGACCTGAGGCACTTTATCTGTGATACCTACTTTTTAGAAGCCTTTTGTCTCAGGCACCCTCTAGAGTCCAAGAAGGCAGAGCACCTCAGGAATGAGACCCAGCTTAACTATGATGTGTGTCATCCTAAATGACTCAGTCATACTGATACTTGGGGTAAAAAAATAAGAATAATAAAGCAAAACAGAGTTTAGATGCTACCATTCTAGGCTTGGATGGCTAGCTCCTTTTCTTCAAATCGTATTTCAGCAGTCATCTCAACTTTTCTGCCTTCTGAAACTGAACTTAGAGAAGTGATGGTGCCTTTCCAGGCCATGATCTTTATCTCATGAATTCCTTTTAAACAAATTATCTTTAATGAATGGAAGTCAGTAAATGCCTGAGTTGTCTCGCTAGTTTCAAATGGGACCTTGGGAAGTCATTTAACTTCTGTATCCAGGCACTTTCATTTGTAGCATAAGGTTAAAGACAGATAATTCTGATACCTACCACACAAAGGCACTTGGCTGATAAATCATCTCAGGTTTATTCAATGCACCTATCAAAGCACTATATGGCAGCTAATTAATTAATTTTTATTTTTCTGTTTAGTAAAACTTCTTTGCTTTAACTGTTAGCCCTCTGGACTGTTTCCTCCAAAATTAAATCATTAAATCCAAACAGTTTTCCTGGGAGATGAAATTTAGCATCCAGTAAACTCTTAAGAGCCATGATAGCAAGCTGTTTAGTTGCTTTCAGTAGGAAACATCCATGTTTGAAGTTTTAATTAAGAACTGTGAAAATTCAGCTTATAGGGCCTTCTTGTTAAATTAGTGGATTGGATCAGGCTTTCCATCCTCACAAGGAAGGAGAGAAGTCCAAGAAAGTTCTACCAATGATTTAAGTTTTGGGGAGTTTTAATATTTTTATGAAAGGACTTCACCATTTAGTGCTCAGTGAATATTTACAAGCGTTAAATCCAGTTGCGTCATTTTTTCTTGAAACTTATTTCCAACCAAATTAGAATGGAGGGGATTTTTGTTCTTTAGCATGAACTGTTGGAGCACCAATTTTGAACAGCTAAAAAGAATCTTTTGAAAAGACCAATTTTGCATGAAAATTTTTTTATGAATAATATTGTGGAGCCTAAATGTATCTATCAGTTTCATCTCATCCAAGCTTAAAGATTTCTGGAGACACCCAAGATAATAAAAAGTTATCTTTTAAGATCACTTGCATAGTGGAAGGACTGTGCTGGGCAATGGTTTATGGTGATTAAAATTTGATATAGTGCAAGCAAATCAATAGTATCACAAGGCTTGATACTAATTTATAGCAGATGAAACCTAACAGCAGCATTTCTATTCTGTCTTTGTCCATTAAGCTCGCAGTAGTCTAACTTTCTCCTGCCCATTGCTGTTTTGAGGAGGATACTGGGGTTACTTTTGGAAGTTTAGGGGTTTCTTTTTTATTTTTTTTTTTATTTTATAAAGTCAAAGAAAAAAGAAGTTAGTGTTAGAACTTTATATAGACATGGTGCAGGCTACTATTCATTTTCCAAGAACTGTATTATTCATAGCTCCATAATTCAGACTGAGTGTATGTTTTCCCATCATAACTGTGGAAACAGGCTTGTACACTGAATATAGGAGGGGAAAAAAACACTCCTAATGTGCACAGCACACAAAACAAGCAATTGGAGCTTCTGAGTGACCCCTGCTTACTTGATTTGATAATGAGAGGAGAAAAAGTGTGCAAGAGAATTCATGGTGGTCAACAGCAAATTTAATCTAGATCTACACAAGCAGTAACAGAACTAATATCCAACCAAGTGTTTTTTCACTCCAGAAATATCTCTCAGAAAGCATACACAGCATTTGGTCCCTAAGAAACGCAAAGCTAGACTCTTAGGAAGTGAAGATCTTTGGTGTAAATCTACAATGCACTTGGGATCGATGGAGCTCTGACAGCTCATGGTGTGGCACTCTAGCTCAATTTCTGGACGTACTAGTGATCTTCATAAGGAATATATAACAGTGTTTTTTTGTGCTCTTGTAAATATTGTATAAGTTCATGAACTGAGTTGGATTTTTATTTAAGACAGACAAAACCCAGAGTAACAAGGCACTAAGAGGAAAAAATTTGGCTTGTTTATCTGCAATTTGAGCTCAAGGAACAAAGTGTTTCTACATGATATATTTCAAAAATACTGTCCATACTTGAAATGTTCTGATATTTTTGTATTTAAGTGCACATTGCTGCATTATCAGAGCATACAACTAGCTGTTTGCTTCTGGTAAAGAAGAAAAAGTGTCAATATTTTTTCATAGCTTCTGTATCCAGCTTCCATCGCAAAAAATGTATATATATCTGGGCTTCCTATTACAGAATGATGAGATTTTTTTTCTTGTATTTTTCATTTAGTCGACATTAAAGTGGATAAGAAATAATAGTTGGAAGATAACACTCCTTGATTAGATCTAAGGATTACTAAGAAGGTCATAGATTAGTTTAATTCAAGCCCTTCAAGTTGAGAGATTTTATTTGGAATTAAAGCTGTGGGCTACCTCTGCGTCCTAGTGTTTCATCTGCTCATTTGAGTTTCAATTTCCATCTCAGCCCTTTCTTCCCTGCGTGGACAACAGATGTTCTTAATTCCTAATAAACATCATGAGTATATTGACGACAGCTAAAACCACGAGTCCAATTATCAGCAATGAGAACATGAAAGCTTGAACTCTTTGCATTTATTTCTTGAGTCCCTGCTGCAGCCAGATCTAGTTAGTCCATCTCTTCACCTTGTAGGTGCATAAGTCTTTGAGGCAAAGTGAACTCAGTCTTTCAGGATAAAACTTTCTGGTTGTGCTGTCACTGGTGAACTCTGTGTTGGCTTTTTCTTTACTTTAGCGATGGGATATTGGTAGTCCACTGGGATCTATGCCAGTTTCATCTTCTGGTTTCTAGATTAACACTGAAATGGAATCAAATTGCCTTCTAGAAAAGGTGAGGCACAGAAATAACTGCTGCTTTGTGACTTCAAGCCTTTGCATACCTGTCCCTGAAGGAGAGAGGTTATTAAAGGAGTTGAATAGTGAATGTCTACATTTTCAAGATTGCTTTCATCCCAAAGCCATCTCACCTGCCTGTGATCTGCAGGCTGTATCTTTAACATGGAAACATAAGTGAAAGTAAATGATCCTGCAGTAGAGAACCTGACTACAGCTGATGCTGAAGGCTCTGGATGCTGGTCCCCCAACACTTGCCCTTAGCAAGTTCCTGATGAAATTTCTGATGAAACCCAGGAACCCAGGGTGGCTGAAAGAGGAGGAATTTTGTTATCTGATGGCTTCTTTGGCAATATAGTCCTGTTTCAAAAAAAAAAAAAAATAAATCTTACCACTAGTAAACACCCTGGGAAACAAGAATGCCAGAATCTGAGACTATTAAAATTATATTGAGTATTTTTCTATTAATTTGTTCCTTTCCTTTATTTTTAGATTGCTAAGCTTCTATATCTCATAACAACATCAAAAGGGTTGAAGGATAATTTTATTTGTTCAGATACTTTTCTGCAATGCTACATAAAGCTAGCAACCTACAGATAATGGTAGTTGTCTTTTTCCTTCCCAGGAGAGTACAAGATCAAAAAATAATACAAGTGAGCGGCAAATTGCTGCAGAAAAAGTTCAGGAAAATATGTTCTATAAACCTTAATCTCTTTATAATAAGTTATACTTGAAGGCACAAGGTAGCGAAGAGAGGAAAAATCAAGATTTTATCAATGTCTGTACTTGGAATCAAAAGGATTGTGGACTAGAGGTCCTGCTTGTAAAAGCTGAGGGACTTACAGGCTAGTGATAGCACCCTAATATCATTATACCTAGGTGAGAAAGTCAAGTCATTGCTTCATAATGAGAACATTTTATCATAGAACCAAGAATGGTGCCATCACAAGTCTCCTTGTAGTGCATTATTCCATAGTTGTGCACTTTGAGGTACCAGTTGAATGACACAAGTTCTTTTGCTTGTAATGGAAATAAGTACTGTTCTTACCTGTAGATATGCAGTGTGTGTAGTAGATCAGCTGTTACCTTTCCAACACACAATGAGTACTGTTCTGTTGTGTTCTGTAGTTTAAAGGGATTTGTAGATGTTACCATGCCCAAGGAAACAGTTAAGAGCTACTTTTAGGTCTTAAACCACTGTTTGTGACATGACTGAAAAGTCCCATGTGTTTTTATTGCAAAAAATGCTCTTGCCATAGTGTCAGAAGGAAGATTAAGCCAGTTAGCAACATATATTAAGAAAAGAACAAGGAAATTAACCTACAGAATGTTTTAGCTAGGTGAGGGGGAAATGAGAAAGAAGCAATAACCCTATTACCTTATTTCTCTCAGAGTGTAACTTCATGAGCAGGATAATTATTCTTACTGGGATGCCAATACAGCCGAGTAGAGTTTATGTAGCAGAGGAAAAGAGCTGAGGCTTTGTGTCATCCCCCTCACATAATAACAGTAGCAGAGGATATCCCTTTTAACAAATGGATGTTTCGTAATTTTGTTGGTTTAAGTTATAAAAATTGAAGTATACACAAGAAATGGTAGGAATAGATGCTACTGGCCACCATACTTACAATATTGTATAATATTAAACCTTTAATTGGACATAAGTGATTACTGAATTACCTTGACATCGACTGGTTTAAAGGAAGTCAAACACTTAAATGGCACAGGTAGGAAGCTGTAACTTTTCACATTCACGGTCTATGTAAGAGAAAACAAGAAGGGATGAATTTTTGGACCTTGGATTGCACACAAATATCTCAATATTACTATAGTTTTTTCCTTTTCATTGGATAATGGTAAATCTAGATAACATGAATAGGTCACTGGCAACCTTATACAAAAGGTTCTACATCAGTGCAAAATATAAAATATACTTATTTCTGACACATGATTTTCAAGAGCCTAGTAGAAAAAAAAAAAGACCAAAAATCATTAATTACTCTGATTATTTGCAGTCAGTCTCTTATTTATTGTCTACTCAATTGAAAACTGAGGTTAATGAATCTTTCAAATAAACTAATTATTTACATACACTCCCCACCATGGGTAAAAGTCTTTTTTCTCCTCTTCGTTCTTTTTTGGATTAGAGAGAAACTTCTGAGTCACACTATGTATTTTCATTTCTGAAAGTCGCTTGTAGAGGTTTTTCCATCTGAAATGATGTTCAGAGAATGAGATGGCAAAAAGCCAGAAAGCAGTAGGAGCTCCGGAGTGTAATGTGCCAGTACGGTTTTCCTTAAGTCTTACCTTACATCTTTCTGTCTTGGCACCTTCTGCAGAAAATGGCATTCTTTCTCATCCATATCATGGCCAAAAATCATCTTTTACGTTAGTTTTATTTTTAGTAAAACTCAGAACTCTGCTGAGAATCTTGTATCTCTTCCCCATTTTTGAATTTGCTGATTTGCAAGTGAATAAGGTGTTATCTAAATATAACCAAATTTGGTAGCAGTCATTAGAATGATTCATTATTTTTATGCATTAAAGTTGCAAATACAAAAACTTCTTCCCCTATATTTTTGCTGAAGATGACCGCATTCCTTGTCTTTACCTGCCTCTTTACAGTCATAAACTCTTTTCTCTTTTAGAGAAAAAATATTTCCCACATCTTCAAAACTGAAGAACAGCAAACTTTTTGCCTTCCCATTTTGTAATATGTTTAACACAAAAATGTGTTTGTAATGCAAAAGTCCATATTACATGAGATTTTTTTTTTTTGGGGGGGGGGATGGAATTCAAAATGCTTTTACATTTAATCTTTAATATTATCTACGCTTTGTAGGTAACATCCTAGGAGATGAAGTGATTTGCCCAGAGTGTATTAGTGGACCTGTGGCAGATCTAGAAAAAGAATCTGATCGTTGTGATTTCTGTCATCAGTGGTTTGGCAGTGAGGCTTTCACACTCCTTATTCTAGTTTCTAGATTTTATCAGTGCTATATTTTAAATTTTAGGTGACTTGTTATTTACATATCACTTAAAATAGTAAACTAGACACAAATAGGCAAAATCTTGAAGCATTTAGAAGCCATTAGATACAGCCTACGCTTTACTATATATACGGCAGTAAATGTAAAAATAGTATATTTTCAGATTAATTTAAAATAGCTAGAACCTTTCTAGCATACAAGATTGAATTCACTATGCACAACTTTTGCCTTAGACTAATTTTTTTAGCCTTTTAGATGGCTATTGTCTACACCCTCTGGTCATTGCTGTAGAGGGATGGACTTCTACAAGGTGTTTCTTACCACCCCAAGGTAGGGTTACCAGTCCAAATTCATAGGATGCATTGACTCTGAAGATACCTTTGTCTCTTGTGCAACTTTGTAGGGATCCTAGACAACTAGGTGGCAATAAATACCTTTTAGACAGTTAATATTGAGTGACATATGCTATTGCCTGAGGTGTGCTTCTAATTCTGCCCTAAGTTACTTGCAGTGAGGATGTTATCTTCCTGTAATTACCTGTGAAAGCCCAAAATGCTTCATTTGCATCAGATTCTTCCCTTGTAATAAAACTCTAATATTAGGTTTCTTTGAAAGTGAGACAACTGCTGGCACATGTGTCTAAGGGGAGCACCAACATTCCCCACTTCATGCAGGCTGCAGATATGTTTCTCTAACATTTTCTTTTAAGTTGCAGCAAAAGATGAATATCCTGCAGCCACTGCCTGTGGTTGGTTGAATCTTAACCTGTTTGAGCTCTCTGAGCTTATTTTAGTCTGCAGCGTCTGTCAAAGATGCTCCTGTTTCCATCTTATGTGCGTTGAAAGCTATCTTGGCATGAAGCTGTAACACAGCAGATGGGACAGAGTGCAACTTGGCTGACCTCTACTTGCAGCATTTAAATAGATAAACCGATTTTATTACCATAAAATAAACTTCCAAGAACTTCTTACACTCTAGACCAAACTAACAAGTGCCAGTTGCAATCCTGTAATTGCAATAGATGAAGAGGTCAGTTTTGTGGGATTGAAAGATACTTCTATTGATTTTAATGAGAACCATAGGGATTAAATGCCTAGAAAATTTGTGTTTTCCTCTAAGACAAGGAAGCCAAAATAATGTTGGTAGTAGTGCTTCATTAGTGTGTGTTTCTAAATTCATACTCAATTTTTTCAGTATCACTGAAAAGAGATGGAGGACAAACAGCACTTGCAACATTGGGAACTGAAAAATTGTGCTTGCAAGTGGTCAACTCACTTGATATCAAGACTTTCTTAAGAAGGTTTTCTTTCCGGTATCATTGTTCTATTGATTGCAGTTCCTGCTGCCCCCTTTTCTCCTGTTACTTGCCCCCTTTTTAGGCTGCATCGTGACACCATTGGCTACCAGCTCTGAATCTTTAGCAGGGCAGGTTTTAGTTTCTGCCCAAGACTTCCTGGAGGAACTCAAACGTACCATTGCAAAACTCAAGAATACCATCTCCTGAAGAAAAAAGAAACATAGAAGTTCATATATCTAGTACAATGTGAAGTTCAGAAGCCAGCGGTTTTTAAAAAGCAGATAAAAAGGACCCTCACCCCATACACCTTGGCTTCTGACAGAGGGATAAACGTCTCATTAGCAATTTTTACCCTTTGGGAACATTCTTTATCTTCAGAGCTGATCATCATTACACCTTCTCATGTCTGAGATTAATCTTTTTCTTAGGCTCCATCCTTGCAGCCCCTATCCCGTTCGTTGGGCTGAAGTGCCTTTGGATCAGCTCACATTTTGGCACATACTGACTGGGGTTTCAAATATTACAAAAAATCACAAAATCAAATCAATGGCCATATATTTTAAAATGTCTGACACATTCTTTACAAATGCGCAATATTTGCAGAATACTTGGGTTTTAAAAAAGTCTGAACGACTGAGATAACACAGCAACATATTTGGATACTTGTTTGCTTTGGTCTGCTGTGTGCTTTGTAGAAGGGTCTTTGTGTCTGATTTTTTCAATTATACCAACTTCAAAAGTTGTGTTATACCCCATAGTTACAGATAAAATCATAACTAATTACATAAATGTGGTAGAACTGATCTTCCTTTACCTAATGGGAGCACGCTGTTTAATTCTAGTTCTAGATGGCTTCTTTTTTTTCAATGTTTTTAAACAAAAAGGACAAAACAACTTTTTGCAATTAAATAATTCTGTGTGTCTTTCACAGCAGCTATTATAGTAGGGAGGTAGAAATCCATATTTTTACTTAATGATCCTCTTCCCTACAGGTTTTTCTACTTGTTTTCATTCTTTCTGTTTGCCTTTTTCTTCGGTAATATAATAAATATAAACAAGTTCTTGTGTGTTCTTCTTCATAGCCTATACTGTAATTATGGCATTTTTGTTGTAATAATGATTTGTAAAAAAAAAAAAAAGCCCATCTATATTTCTTTGTATAAAGTAATGGAAATCTAAATCTTACAAGAGGGAGTCATTTAATCTTTATTGAGATGATTTGTAGGAGACTTGCAGGAGAGAGAATTAAATGAAGAACATTGTGATTTGAAATTCTATTTTCATTTTATAAGAAACTTTATTACAAAGTTAAGAATATATATGTATATTATAAAAATAATAATCTTCAAGAAGTTCTTGTGATCAAATTAAATTTTGTGTTTGTACCTCATTCTACAACTCTGTTGCACTTAGATGGTAATTATCATTATTATTTTTTCCTCGTAATGTCTGTTTAAGAGAGCTTTCCATTGTGTTAGAAGACATTTAGGGCAGACTTTTCTTAAATTCTTTTTATAGGATTTATGAGATCCTGTGCTTACCCAGAGAGCAGAATATTTTAGTCAATACTTGCTGTGAAAGTGCAGGAGGATGGCTGTAAAGTCAAACAACGCTTAACAGGTGGTGTTGCAAACACTGCCTATATGCTGCATGTTATAGAAATGAAGTGCAAGAAACGCCATCAAGAATGGCAAAACATCAAATCAGACTCTCTAAATATCCCATAATCTAATTGCTAATTACAGTCTGATTTATAATCTGTAAATTCCAGAAACTTTCAAGCTCCAAAGAGCTATTTGGAAGGTGATCCCAAAATTTCATTGCCATAATGATCACAAATCTTAAAAATTCCATTTTGAAAATCTTACTAGAAGAAGCTCTAGTTATTTTTCCTCCCGAGAACTTATCTTTAATGTGTTGTAAAATCCTATTGTAGCTTCCTCTGGTGTCCTGTTTTCCCAGCCTTCCTCAGAACTCTTTATACTTGTGTGGTTCATACTGCTCTTTTCATGGATATAACTGTTCAAAGTGAAGTTTTGCAACGGTTTGTTCTAGCATTTTAACATATTTTCTTAAATTATCACTTTTGATTTTTTTTTTCTTCAATATCTTTGTCGGTTCCTGTGACTTGGATGCTTCATCTCTGATCTGCTCTGTTTAATCTTGAAAATTGATTACACAAGTATGGCGCGTACGATAGATCATCAACTGTGCTTGTACGCTGTCAGAGTTGTTATAATTCCTTATGATTGATCAGGCAATATAATTTCTGTTTCTGCTTAATCTTTTTCCATGCTCTGCAGTTTCTTGGTCTGATGGACATTGAGGTAATCCGTGTTCATTTGGCAGTTCCTGGGACATTCAGGTCCAAGCCTTATGGCCTTGTGGATACATCTATAATTTTGAATAAAAGAGGATCAGGGAGCTAATGCAAAAGCTGAGATCATTCAGTGGAATTCTTGTATTTAACAATATAGACGTAGCATAACACCTCTTTCTTAAAGCAACCGCTTACATCCCTTGTTACACAAGTCAGTTACATTTTAGAACAAGAAGGATCCATCAGGAACACTTGTATAATCTACAGGGACAGAGAGACAATGTTTAATCATTTGTGGAAATCACTTTGTGCCTGGAGACTCTTGTGACACCATCTTTCTTGAAAAGAAAAGCTCCTTCCCAGAATACTGTTTGTTGAAGTCTGCACAGACTGAATGGTGATGATAATGGCAGCAGCAAGTGGTATTTAATCTGGTTTGATGGTTTTTTTTTTCCCACTTCCTTGGTTGAGGAGGTTGAAACGGCTGTGCAGTTTCAACTATTTTAAAACATACGGACAGGTATTTTGTCATGCCAGTACCCTGAAAAAAAAATCTCAGGAATTTTTAAAATGTCTGTACAGCTCAAACTCTCAGATAATTACTGATAATTGTTTGATAAATATACTTTCCTCTACAGTGTGTGATTATATAAAGCTGAAAAATGGCAGCATGGTGCAGCAAGATGTCAGTTCCGTGAAAAATCAGTAGAAATTTTCAATGAAAAGGGCTCCGTGTTTAAAAATAAGACAACTCATTACATTTTGTTGGCAATGTCAGACACTAATCTAAACACTAAGAGAATGGCCTTGATAATAAAGGGTAAAGCTTGTAGGTGGCAGGTAGAAGTAGTGGGTTTATTTGCATGGTGACAGGTGGAGCCATTCTGAAACTGATGCGGTGAATCCATACAGCTGAACACACTCTTCGGAGCCCTCTATACAAATATACATCAGGGATGTTAAATACAGAAATGCATAATTACAGGTTTGAATTATTCTGGGAAAACCTGGAACTAGAGAGAAGCTGCGTGAAATTTCTCATGAATGCTTTTCTGGTAAGAAATGCAGTTTTAGGTCAATATGTACTCTTTGTGAAAGTTTGTCCCATAGAAATATACTTGGTGTCAACCTGAGACAATTTTTGGTGATTATTTTTCATTGCAGCCTCTGAACAGGGAAAAAAAATATTTTTTAAACACCTCTTTTTTTTTTTTTTGGCTCGCGTTTCACATACAGGCAGTCTGTCTGGCATAGTTTCTGTATTTTTATTCACTTATTATGAAAGAATTTTTCTGAATCTATTATCTATGTTAATAATAAATCTCAACCCTCGCCCATGTATAGGTTTTACTTAACTAACAGTAAAGATCTATAGGAAAGATACAAGGATAAATTAATGTATTAATAATATCTTTTGGAATTGTGTGGGACTTCGTGTATGTTTTAGAAACTTGGTTGTGTTTCCTGCAGTAGTGTGTAATATCAAACATAATGCCCTGACTAATTTCTGTTGGAATTATTTTACTCAATCCTCTTCTTTTTTATTCAGTTAGTATATTCTTCATTTCCTTCCTTAAGCTGAAATAGAAGATTACCAGAGCTTTTTTTGTAAACAGATTATTATAAAAGCTACCAGACTTTTCTGGAAGGTAAAAAAACAAAAGATGATTAGCTGTGAGTTTGATGAAAAATAGAATATAGATATTAAAGAAAATAAAATTGATCTCAACACAGTATTTAATGCATAATTTAAGGAAAAAAAATACTGTAATAGGAGGATATTATCTTGCTTATTTCATGATGTAAACCTATTTTTCTTAAAGTGTTCAGTGAGCTACAGTTGTCCAGGAGCAAAGAAACCATCTAAATGTTTTGTTTCCTAGGTTTGTCTTTCTTTTCACTTGAAGGTCAACGGACTGAGATACATGATCTATAACTTGAGATAGAAAGGAAATCCTGTAAAGATGTATTTTGCACATGTTGAAGGAATGAATTACCTTTATTTAAAAAAAAAAAAGTAACCCAATGTTATAGTGATCAGAAAAAAAAATATATATATATGTTGGTATTTCTAAGCCCTGTAGCAGTTTAATACAGGATCATATACCCTAGACATAAGAAGTCTAATTATTATCTTTAATTAAAGTTAGTTTTGACAACTGTTGGAGAAATACACCAATAAACAAATGCTGATATTTTTCCTTTTTGAGGCATAAACAAATAGGTAGGATTACTCTGATTTTCAAGAACTTGGATTTCCTTGCATTAGCACTTTTAACTGCTTTAGCCTGAGTTTTACCAAAGGATAACTACATTGTATTTAAAACTCAATTTGAAGGAGGTTCTGAATTATGTGTAATTGACTGTATTTGGGTTCAGAACAAAACCTTCTCTTGATCTTCACTGAATCTTAAAGGTTTTTCTGCATAGCGGTAAAACTTGGGTTGTGTAAGTGCTTTGTAGCCTGATGGTTTGGGCATTGTCTACAGAGGTTAAAGCTGTGGGTTTGAGCACCTTCAGGCAAAGAATGGAAATAGTCTTAGATACCTGAAAATTAAGTTGTTGTACAAAGATGGGAATATATTAACTCTTCTTCCCAACATGTTTCAAAATCAAGGAGACACCACTGCTGTTGGGAAGGTGGAATGGGAGAGGATGTACATTCTCACCTCCTGGAAAATGTTGCCAGCTGTGAGCCTTTGGTACGCAGGGTTTTTTCCCCTTGGTTCACTCATTTGTGCTATGAGAGGAAAACCAGCTATAGATTGTCTAAAGCTGGTTTCTTACAAATTGTTCTGAGATCTTGCAGCCAGTTTTCACTGCTAATGCTGAATGAAAAGTTGTTCCTTCGGTTACAGAAAGCAATAGTAGCCCTAGCTGAGATCTAAAAGCCTGGGTAAGAATAGTTTTCTGGATTTTGTTAAGTAAATTGACAAAGTTGGAGAAAAATTAGTATCTTTTTGGTACCCAAGTTTTTAATCAGCTATAACAACTGAGTTTCAAATTTGTAATATTATAGACAGGAGCTGAGCCCTTGCTGCTCCTCTTCCCTTCTGAACTTTCATAGCCCTTCATAACCACCTGACATGTTGAATTAACTTGGAAAAAATAATATAGTGGGGGAAAAAACTATACTTGTCTCTGGTTTGTCTTTGTCAGTACTTTTTATTACGGGCAAAAGATAAATTCCCTGTAGAGACATCACAGATAAGTTAAAATGCTCTCCAAATTTAGACCAGTTAATTATACATTATCTACCTTTTTACAGTGGACTTGAGGCTTTGGCTTGTTAAAGAAAACTGCTTGATAGCAGCAGTTGTGCTATCAGTGAATATTAAGAAAGATTATATTCTTAGTTCATTTGAAAGCAACCTGTGTGCCAGCAATCTAGAGAAGAAACCTCTAGTTCCACAAATCCTCACAAATTATTCTCCAGTTTGATAGAACAGTTATTATTTGGATTGGGTAGGAATTATTTTTTAATTGGCTTATCCACTGTAGAAAAGAGTCTCTCTTAGAATTAGAGTGGAGAATAAGTGAGTTCTGCCAAGTAGATGCTAGACAGCTTAAAAAAGGCTCAGGGAGCTCCTTGAAGCTTGTGGTGTCAGTATTTGTTCTTCACCCACATTTATGGAGCTCTATGGGAAGCCTATGGTCTGATATTCTAGCTTTTGTCTGTAAAGCAAGCTCACCACTCTGTATGTGCTCATTAGGTTGGTTTTGTGAGTAATTAGCTTTGCTTTTCTCCACTTTGATAGCAGTGTGGCAGGGAATAAGTCCTCCTGCTTGCTGTCTGACCTAGATATCCAAGAAGCCATAAAGGTCTTACAGAGGTGGGAGCGCAGAAGTGCAAATAAGGATTGTCAGCTTCTGCCATTATATATGGTCACCTTGCATATGTTGAGATTAATATCTAGAGAATTGGAAAGGAGAGACTGTTATTCTTTGAAAAATAGGCATTTATTAACAAGAAAAGGAAAAGCAGCGCTTCCCCATAGCCCGTTTGGGAATATAAGAGTGAAGTTCAAATGTGAAGAACAGCTCCCTAAAGCCAACGAATTCTTCTGAAAATGGATAAAGAATGCTTTGAAATATTTCAGAATCTTTCATGATAATACCACAAGCTTTCACTGGCATATTTGGGCATCTTTGCTTAATTGCAATTTGAACAATGTTTCTGAGGAAACAGAACTGTCACTTGAGCACTCGCAGCGGCATATTTGGCATTTGTCTGAATACTGAAGGGTAGGCTTCAATTACACTGCCTAAATCCAGAGTAAGAACGTGATTTCAGTCCAGTATGTCTAATTATACCAGTATAGATGAATGCAGTAGCTGCCCTACTTTATTTTTAGGATTTTTCAAGAGAAAATTTATTCTTAGCTGGAATGTTAGTTTGAATGTCAGCTGGAGTGTTAAATGTTACTTTGAGTGTCTGTTGTCTGAATTTGGGTTCCTGTAGTCCCTGTAGGTGAAACTAGCATTTCTCAGCCTGTTGAAACAGCGTAGGATTTTTTCCCCCCCCCTCCTACAAATTGTGTGAATTCAAGTAGAACATTAAGACTTTCAACTTGACTGTGTTTGCGTTTAAGCCATTCTCTTGAAATGAGATGGAGATATTCAATGTGAATCACCTCCGTGCTCCTTCTCAAATTGAATGCTCACCTAAACTGGGAGTAACACAACTGATGCAAATCAGCTGTTCTTCTCTGAACTTCCAAAAACACACCAGTCTTTTCTCAACATATGCTCTGTTCAAATATCTTCAGCAAAAGTCCACTTACCATTGCTTAGATAGGTTTTTGGCATCATGGTAGTTGTCAAGGGGTTTAAAGAGCTTAAAAAACAAGAAAATTGTAATGGAAAGAAAGGATTTAAAAATTATTATAATTTTAAAAGCATCAGCTTCATAACAGTGAAAAAAAAAATGTGTATATGACAGCTGAAGCAAGAAATACTTACCTGTCTCCTTGGCTTATTGTTATTCTGGCTTCATTCTAATGCAGTTCCTTCCTGTTCAATATCAGTTGATAAAACTGTGTTACATGTTCACTGACCTCCGATAACCGAACAAATCCCAATGTGCAACGAGATGAATAAATTCCAGTTTGTAGTGGTGGAAATGTATGCTGGTGGTTGTTCAACAAATTCTTTATAAATTAATCATTGAAAAGATGTGGGTTAGAAGAATAAAAGGGTATAGGAACGATGTCTTTTTGTAATACATTACTCATTATTTCTGCTAGCAATGATATATAATTTTTTTATATAGACTACTACATGTTCTTTGGTCAACCAATAGTGGGTTTTTCATTCCAATGAAAGAAAAGCTTTCATGATCAATTGCCACATTTAGAAATTTCTGTTTTATTTACCTCTTTCTGTACACGGAGGCTGTCACTACAGAGAAAATTCTACATAGAGTCCCATAAACATTTCTGGAATGCCATTGTTCATATAGAGAAGTGAAAACAGAGCAACATTTACTGTCATTTGTGTATCATTGGTGGATCGATTGTGTAATTCATTTCTACCTTAGTTTGTGAAAACTACAATTTATTGACCAAAGAGTGTGTTCTATGAGCCAAGGCTGGTGTAAATCACTGAAGCTTTGCTGGAGTGGAACAAAGCTGCTGTACAGCAGTTGGGGATCTTCAGCTTTGTCTCATTAGATGGACTGAAGGAAGAGGCTTGGTCATTTTATGTTAGAGCTGGTGAGGCTTGTATTTCTACTTGAGAATTATGTCATTGAGTGAAATGTTTAATGTGATCTGCAGTTCTTTATCGTGCAAGTTGACCATGGCACCTTTTAAATAACATAAGTAGTGATCAAAAAAATTTGTCATTATGTTTGCATTATGTGGGGAGTCTAAGATAATGCAGACATCTGAGTCGAGACAGCAGTAACAATGTGTTAAACACATCAGAGGAACCAGCATGTCACCTGTGCTGAAGATAACTCGTCAGAGAATGAAAAATCCTTCAAAGATATGTTTTAATCATTTTTTCTTTGGTCTTCCAAGTGCATAAAGATATTGTAAGAACCAGGGTAATATGTGGAAATTTAATTTACAAGATGAATCGTTTAGACTCAACCAGTAAACTTTTGTGATGGTGTTTCAAGCATAGAAATGCACATGCAAAAAAGACAGTATGAAGGGATGCCAAAATTTCTTTTAGCTAAAAATGTCACCTACACTGATATATGAAGCTTCTCAGTAGATCCCATTTTAAGGGGTTTTAGTTCGTACTTTTTTAAGGTACTAAAGTTCTGTGACTTTATTCTAAGCATGTAAACATAGTCCTAAAAGATGCAAATAGCCTTACTGCTGTGCAGTAGATAAATGGTTTTTCCCCTGTTCTCTTCACTCACAAAGTCTAATAGCTCAGATCCACATTTTAGCTCACAGTGAGTCTGCAAAGGAGAAATATGCAGAGGAAAGAAATACAAGGTTTTGCTGTGGTTTTTTTATTATTGTTGTTCTTGCTGTCATTGCTAAATTTCTTAATAATGTATTTGAATGAGCCCTGAGCACAGATTAGTGCACACTCATTGCAGTTGGTCTAGTAAATCTGACCTCGTCACACACTATTGCTGTTTGTTTTCCTTAATTTAGTGTTTCATGTACAGGAATAGCAATCCATACAACTGGTATCAATGCAGACTCATGAGAGTAAGTAAAACAAACATCTGCCAGGAATGGTTTAGGTACAGCTGATCCTGCCTTCAGACTGGAGCATCATCTGTCAAGTTTCCTTTCAGCTCCAATTTCCATGACTTGTAGTAATATTATATTAATATTGGTGGAGTGGAACGGGTGATCCTGTAGTATCCAGTCGTCCGACAAAACTAATCAAACTTTGCCAGAATGTTCCCAACATTAAAAGAAACTTGATTTTCCTACCTGTAAAGAAGAGCATAGGGAGGTGTTATTCTTCACCTGCTCCACAGATAAGCAATCTATGGGTTAAAAAAAATATAAAAGTACTGTTAGTGTCCATCAGCTTATCTACACATGATCATGGGTGCAATTACTGCTTCTCAAAACAGCATGGAATGGGCCTGAGAGGAGACTCGGTAATTCTCCGATTATTGTACGTGTCCTTCCATTTCCTGTGTTTTTCAGTCTTTTCCTGTTCCAGGATATTCATTTAATCTAAAGACAGATCTTGGAAAACTGAATAATGACCTGCAATTTGATGAAGGATAGCTTCCTAATCAACACAGGGGAAAAAATCTACTCGGAATCCATTCATTCACCTGTGGTTAATTTTAAAGGTGATTTGCTGAAAAGTTCTTACAGAAACAAGAAGCACCTCAACCCAACCTAGGGTTTCACATGTCCAGAGTGATATTAACAGTTTTGGCTTCAGTGTATCACAAAGGTCCCTATAAAAGCATGCTATAACATCTTACTCCAAATTTGTCTTCTTGTAACCAACATGGAACCTCACAGAAACACAATAACGCTCTTCCTAGTTGAAGGTTTTTCAGGTGTGCAACTCTTGCTGTAGTTTTGTAGGAAGAAGTAATATTTTTTTATTAGACAAGTAGTTCTGTAAACACTAGCTGCTATGAATCCTAGTTTCTTTGAGATTTGTCTTTTGTAGTTGTCAGATCCAGCTGTAGCTTTTCCAGCTGAATTTATGAAATCTCTGACCTGCTCGAATTCCTCAGTGTGTGCTACTAGGTAGACTCATTCTTCAGTGAGGCATTGAGAGGCTAATAAGGTTTGTGTCCTTAAGCAGTTGCCTGTTTTCATAGAATCACAGAATGGTTTGAGATGGAAGGACCTTAAAGATCATCCAGTCCCAACCCCACTGCCATGGGCAGGGACACCTCCCACTAGCCCAGGTTGCCCAAAGCCTCATCCAGCCTGGCCTTGAACCCCTCCAGGGATGGGGCATCCACAGCTTCCCCGGGTAACCTGATTTTCATTGGAATTTTAGGAATTTAATTTTCGCTGAGACACAAACTTATTTTATTTTGAGCTAAGTTAATCAAAAGCATAAAAATTAAGATCAACTGGTAGAGAGACTCTCTGCAGCTTTACCGTGGAACCTCAGGCCGCAGACTTTGAACTAGAAGTTTATGAAAGAGCCCAAACGCCTACTGATGTCGCCATTAAGTCTAATAGCAGAGACAATGGACTTAGTGTACTGATCTCTGCACGCCAAAAGGACCATAAATCAGAGCACAGCGAGTTAAAAAACTCTGTCTGCAGTCCTATTTAGAATTTTGATGTCAGTTTTGATTTCTTGGATATCCATTTGTTCCCAGTTCATGTTTAATGCCAAAAGTGGCGTGAAGAGCTCTTGATAGAAAAACTCATTGTTAAAAACTATTTGCCTGTGAGCTGCATTCATATGGCAATTTCTTTGACTCCACCAAAAAAAGAAAAAAAAAAAAGAGGAAAAAAAAAAGGGCAGAAACAGCACTCTAATACACAAGAAGTAATCCTGGTTTTGTCCAAATGGTTTTGGATATTTATGAGCTAATGATGATCCTTTGAAAAGGTAATAGTTTTTCATGCATAGAACTGCAAATGTGTGACAACTGGAATAAAATGTAAGACTGAGTCGAAATGTAGCAGGTTTTAATCAAATAAACTGCATGATTAAGTTTACAACTGAGATGAAAATTTCCACATTTTTATCAGTACCATAACAAAAACAAAATTCTGTGGAAAAAAACCCCACAGGAATGCAGTCTTAAATTAAGAGAAAATGTAATTTGAGGATATGAATTCCCGCACACTGAATAATTCATACTCCTTTTTTTTTTAATGTATTCCCCTTTCAGAAGAGAACTTAATGTAAAAGCAGTTTTCTAACCTCATTGTCCTTTATTTACCTGTAAGACCAGATTGAGATATAAGGTTTCTCAGTGCCATTTCTTTTGCCCACAGCTTCTTAATAGATATGAGAGGAGCAGTAATGACTGACTATAGGGGTTTTTTAATAATACAGAAATGGGAAAATACCTCTTATATCCACATACTGTTTTTCTGTTAAGTACCCTGGCTCTTTGTTTCTTGGTGTCATAAACTCTTATTGTAAAAATAATTACCATAAATATGATTTTTTCAAGAGAAAATGGGATGCATTAGCGGAAGAAAAGGCTACTAAGACAATGAGTAAACTAAATTATGTTTTGAGCTGATATGAGCTCTCTCCCTGCCAGGGTTAAAGCATACTGATGGGAGGAATAGAAAAGGGAACATCTAGTTCTGTTGCCTTGTCTGCGCGTTCTGGTTCTGGGCAGATGACATAATTTTGCATTGCTGTTGAACTGTTACTAAATTATTTAAAAACATTGTAGAGACAATTATTGCACAAAAATTGGATACATGTAGAATCAACTTTTTTTCTGAATATGACTTCATAAGCCTTTAAAATATTACTTTAAATAAAAATCTATTCACTCACCCCTATGAAAGCAATCATAGCCTCAATTTTACAAGGTTTTGTCTGTGACCAAGGGAACTAATAAGTCTTGATTTCTTAAAAATAAATTTGCTTCCACGTGCCATGATAATCTCAGATTTCTTTCATATTAGCAATCTTAGTAAACTAGTCCTTATGATGGTGTATCACCATTTCTGCTTTTGCAATGTCTCCAGTTTCCATCCCCATTAACTTCCTCATCTTACCTTCAGAGTTTCTCTTTCCATGTTTCCTATGTTGCCTTTGATGGCTAAACAAATGCAGCATGAGCTACGGCTGAATAAGTGTTTGTGCTGACCAGTGATTTCAGGCTGTCAAATAAAGAAAAAAACTGAATTATCTCTCAGTGGGATGCTCATCTTGACACAGATGTGGGCTTTCTTGTAAGTCAGGGGATGACCAGCACAGTGGTCACAAATCTGAACCTTGCCTCAAACGCATGGTCATGGATGAAGCACAGGGATTAGGGGTGCATTTCCCCGTAATGACAAAAAAGCGGTATTTGCATAGGAGTACAGGACAGCAGGTTGGCTAGTTCTGCATAACCAATTTCCAGGTTTTCATGTGAACATGTTGCTGTTCTTGGATACTTATATAGAAGTTAAAGATGTCCTCCCCTGTGCTATCAATCACTAGCAGCTGTAATAGACTGTTACGCAATTCTTTCTTTATCTGCTCAACTTCAGCCCCAAAATTGGTTCCATCTAACTCTCAAGTTATGTTTCTTTAGGGATCGGTAATTGTAATTTGTGATTTGTTTATACCCTGAGGTGTCTGTTATCACACTGTGTTAATATCTTCAAAGCTTCTGTTACCATTGTCAACTTTTTTGAGTTCCAATCGCAATCCTCCGCTTTTCTTCAACAGCTGTCAAAATACAGCTTCCTGATAATAGAACTAATGTTTAATTATCACAGCCTAGTCAGGCATGCATCCCTCTTCTAGGGTCACTGAATAGTTTGCCAAAATAGTGGACAGTTATTAGCTAGATGGATTGCTTCGTAACTACTTGCTATTAATATCTATTCAGTAGAGCACTGCCAGGGGCGTGTTGTCAAAACTGCTTTATGGGATCAACTCGCACACACTGCAGCCTTGTAAATCTTGTTTCCATAGGACACCAACTGCCTTCTCGCCCCTGGAGTATTTCGGTACACATTGTTCATAACTCATTATGACTTTTAATAATAGTGGCCTTGATTGCAGGTTGACCAGAAAAGATTAATACACAAACAACCTGATTTTTTCCCTTGTTTGTTGCTATAGCAAAACAAGAAATTGGCCTTTTTGCATGCTTTGGAGCATAAAACTTACTGTTGGTTAAATGTTCTGTTTGAGATGTTGCTATAGGTTTCGGTGTTCCTTTATATTCTTTGTTCACTGTTTTTTTCTGTATGAATAGACTAGGTATGGAAGAATGGTGTATGAAACCTTTTAGTTATTGTCAAATTAAATAGAAAACTAACCTGATCCTGCTAACAGAGGAAAAAGAGCACCGAGATGGGTCACTGGTCTCTGACCTATGCAGGAGGAATCCTTGTAGTTGGACATTTGATGTTTGCTTTCTGTGACAGGAAGAAAATAAACGTGTACCATCGCAATGTAAAATGCATTTATACCTGTAACTCAGAAAATCAGTAAATCAAGTTAATCAATTCTAGCTATACTACCTAGACTCAGCTGTTATGTTAGCTATGTGGTTTAGAACAGGATATTTGCTTCATGGCCGGCCTGAATAGATGAATGATAGAGAATAGATCCCCTACAGATTTATAAGTTGCTTTATTGTAGGAGAAATACCTGCTGCCTTTCATCAGTGCAATGCTATATTGCTCAAGATCAGTTAAAATTCAAGCAGGAATCTGGTCTTAACTGTGTTCTTGAGACTGCATCCTGCTCTTCTTCTTTTTGGTTTATGACAGCTGTTTTCTGTTTATTTCTTCAGCAATGGGTGCACATGTATAGAGAGAAAATCAATTACAATTAATTGTAATCCAGCTGAATGTCTCAGGAACACGCTCTTATGAAAATGAGGGAGGATCACCTGTAATTCCTAATGGAATTTTCTGTCAAAGCAGAGAGCATTTCTCTTGATTTCAGCTCTGGGAATTAACATTCACACCCACTTTTCTAAAGTCCTTGAATTTCAAGTTATTTAGAGACTGGTGGAAGAGAGAACCCCTAACAGATGTGCACCTAGATTTTCAGTTGTGGGATCTGGTCTTCACGTATGGTAACTGGCACAGCACCGAACCTGTTTTTCTAGCTGAGGACGCAGATTGATAGTTCTGGGCAGTGCTCACCACAAGAAGGACATTGAGGGGCTGGAGCAGGTCCAGAGAAGGGCAACGAAGCTGGTGGAGGGTCTGGAGCACAGGTCTGACGAGGAGCAGCTGAGGGAGCTGGGGGTGTTTAGTCTGAAGAAGAGGAGGCTGAGAGAAGACCTCGTCACTCTCTACAGCTGCCTGAGAGGAGGGTGCAGTGAGGTGGGTGCTGGGCTCTGCTCTAAAGAAACAAGTGATGGGACAAGAGGAAACGGCCTCAAGTTATACCAGGGGAGGTTTAGACTGGATATTAGAAAAAAAATTCTTCACTGCAAGAGTGATCAGGCATTGGAACAGGCTGCCCAGGGAAGTGGTGGAGTCGCCATCCTTGGAGGTGTTCAAGAAATGTGTAGATGTGGTGCTTGGGGACATGGGTTAGTGAGTTAGGTGGTGTTGGGTTGATGGTTGGACTTGATGATCCTTGAGGTCTCTACTAACCTTAATGATTCTATGATTCTAACTGCCCAACAACATTGCTCAAATAATTTTACGAATGAAACTTAAGAGGTTTCCAGAATTATTTGTCTCTGATGTAATTAGAAAAATGCTCTGAAACAATCTGCTGCTTTTTCTATAATCAATTTGCTTTCCTCTGCTTTCCCTAGAGAGTGCTTGGGCTGACCCTGCTGAGAAATTGCAATGACCTGGAAAGTTGGTGTAAGGTTGCAGAGGCATGTTAACATCGTACCTCTGTTGTTTGAGTAGGTGTTTGGACCACAATAGGGGGTTTCTTGCACTTGCCATCAGGCATATTTTTCATGGTTGGGGCTCGCTGGTGTGGTGCAGAAACTTGACCTGTTTCAGGAAGAAGCAGTTGTATGGTCAAATTCCATGTAAAAAGAGAAAGGGGAAAAAAAATAAAGAAGAGTCAGTATTTACTCCTTGTGAATATCTTTTTTATTCCTATCTAAAATAATCATTATCTAATATTAAAAGTGAAGGATCAGATATAATACATTACCCTTTTCTTGTGTTCTTCACTGGCAGCTCTATAATTGAATATGAACCAGTGTAATTTTTTTTCAGTTCTGAAAATAGTCAAGAAGGAGGATTTTTCAAGGTGTTTCATTTTTTTGTCTTACTTCTCTTCCATCGTATAGACAGTAATTATGGCATGTGCCAAAATGGTCCTAGAAATGGAGGAGATTCAGATTTCATTAACAACACTTCATGAAAATTGAAAATTGTCGAAAAGTAGGATTTTTGCATTTTGAATTGAGTTTTCCAATTGAGTTTTCAAAAATCTCAGTCCAAGACCCCCTGAATTTGTTCAGGTCAGTTATTTCAAACTCTACCAAAAGCAGAAATCTCTCAAGGCTTTTTCAACTAGATCTGATATGGAAGAAGTCTCAAGTGAGCTTGAGTGAGTGGAAAAGCCTTACTCTTGTAGCAAGTATGAGTGAATATGCTGTTGACCTCTTGAGAAATGAAGAGTTTTTTGTTGGTTCTGTGGGCAGCATATAGAACATGAAGTAAAATTTTCAACTGTTGTTGAAATTCTCTGTAGCTTTCTAACATCCTGCTGTGGTTGACCTGCTTAGATATGTACAGGGTACTGTAAATGTCTGAGCAGTTTATTATAAATATGTTCAGGTTTTGGTATTAAGAAATTCTCCTAGCAAATGTCAAACTCGGTAAATTAAATCATTAGTAATTTACAAAAAAAAACCCCTTTTTTACTGCTGTGCCTACAATTTGATTTTTTTAATACATCTGAATGTATTTACATGTGAAAAAATCAAAAATACATCTCTTATTTAGATAAGACTATGTGACCGGTTAATATAAATGAGGGACAAGTGGTAATGTTATCCAGCATGAGGTTCCCCCCATGCCATATGGAATAGGAACTGAGAAAGAGACCAGTCTAATATTTTGCTGGTAGTACAAACTGGCACTGCACACAGAGGAAGAGGAATCTGCTGCAATATGTACTCTCAGTGACATTTTGATTTTTGGCACTTGTTTCTGTATGTGCAAAAACATCTCGTCTAGTGATAAATAGAGTTTTGGTCATAATACAATGCTTGAGTGAATAGAGTGAGGATAAATAAGTTGAAAATCTTGGGTAATTTAGTGTCAACTCTGTGCTCTCCTTTAGAAAAAAATCTTTTATTTGTGGTTCCATGAATATCACTGGGCTGCCTACTGCAGTACCAACATTAATATATGTCAACATTTGAAGGGTTTGGAGATTGTAACAATATCTGGATAAATTACTGAGTGGATGGATAAATAAGTACAAATAGTCAAGACACCACAGTTCAGCAAGTTACCACTCATCAGCTGAAACATGGTAATGGATTATTTGCTTGGCTTTAGTTCATTGCAAGCGTTATAGAAGTCTTTTACTTAAACCAACTTCAACTCAAGCTGAATAACTCAGAAAGTTTCGGTTTCTCAAATGTGTGTTAGATACATAAGCTCAATGGTGTCTTGGGTTTACGTAATTTATTCTTTATTTCCCTAAAAAAAACAAAACCACCACCTTGTTGTAAATTTCCTTCTTCCTGATATTTCCATTAGTTAATTACAGTGAAAAAATAAATGACATAAATAGGAAAGACAGGTATAACAAAAGTAAAAAGAAAACAGTTTTGTGTATTCTTTGTAAATATAAGACATGAGTAGGTTGCATTCTCTACCTTAGAATGGTTAAATAATAAAAAATGGTTAAATATGGTTAAATAATGGTTAAATAATAAATAATGGTTAAATGGCAGGTGAAGATGAATGGAGCTTTTTTTTTTATCTTTAAGCAATCTATGGTTGGGGGGCAGGGAAAGAAAAAGCAGAAGACATACATCAGCTGCAACGTTCTGCAGCCTTTGTATTTCCATTGCTCCTTTGCTGTGTCATACTGCTCCCTTGTTTTACATTTTTGCGCTAAGTGATGGATTTCTTTTTTGGACTGTTTCACATACAGTACATTCAGAGTGGCCATATTAAATCTTTGAATTTAAATTTGAACCAGGAGACAATGTATATTGATTGTCATAATTATGTTTAATAATAACAAGAGCTCCGGCCAAAATTGGCAATAGTCTAGTTTAAAAACACAGTGAAAGGTAACGACACCTAATCTTCATCAGTGTAAAAAATAAAGTAAATTAGTATGAAAGATCCTTGATTACTTTTGTAACTTGGAGTGCAACTTCATGGCAGAAATAAAGTCTTTCTGTCCTTCGTAGTATGCATGGCAAAAACAACAAAAGAACTGCTAATCCTCCCTTCAGTTGCTAGCTAGTGAAAAACTAGTGTAGGCATTGCCTGTTCATACAATACTTTAACTTCTAGCTGCCATATAAGTACATCTTTGGTATAAAACCTATCCTTGGTATGTACTTTCAACAACAGTAATAAATATTTGCATTAGAAATTGAATCCTTCCCTACCCCCATCTGCTATACAGGAGAAAACTGCTTGAGGCTTAAATGCAACCAAATACATGCAAATAGATTTTATTGGGACCAATCCTGAATATATTTTGAATAATTGAAACTAATGGAACTATTTGCATGGTTAAAGATAGATACCTAGCAAGGTGCAGAATTGCATCTTGGGCTATCAGTGCCAGTGACAGGAAATTGATGCGAAGGAGTTAGTGCACACGTTTTCAGCTCCCCAATTCTAGGATTGGTTCAGTGACTTCGGTGATTGCAGAAAAATGCAGCATCATTGGAGCTGGAGTGTTTATTTTCTTGCTCATTACTTTTCAGTGCTCTTGCAGGACAGGTTTAAGGTGTTTAGCAATTGTTTGGATGGTATAAGTGTAGCTTAGCAGACCTGAAATTCTGGACAATAATGTTTATCTTCACAGCAGTTTCACTGTTATTAAGTTCTCCACGCATTTTGAGGATGATTCACAGTTCATCGATTTTTGGTACTTAAAATGTATTCATTCATATAAATACTCTTCAGGCAGTTCGCATTGATCTTAACACGAACTTAAGTTCTGTTTGGGCAATCGGTGAATTCAGTATGCTCAAGGTACTTAGTAAGCAGGGAAAAAAAGAAAAAAAAAGAAAAGAAAAATTAATTACCTGGTTACTTCCACAGCCTCTCGTGAAACCTCTTCAATGCTTTGGAGATGGAGCACTTGAAGCATAAAGGTAAAGGCTGTCAAATCAAAATTTTGGCAAATTGGCAGCTATGATAACACACAGCCTTTTTATTTTTGTTTCTGAGCTATCTGCTCCATCCAGCTCAGGAGTGGTGTATTAAATGAATTCCCAACCTTGAAGAGTCTGCGTTCTTCAAAAAACATGTATTAAATATGCACATGCAAAATAAGTTGTAACGCATCATTAAAACTGCTTTTATTTCAGTAATACCTTTTTCAACAATTGTCAGCTATAATCTAAGTTTAAATAATAAACTAAACACATCTAGAGGCTGAGGTAGTCAACCAAAGGCCTGAAGCAGTCTCTGGAAGTGCCTTTTTCTTTTTGTCCGTTATCCAAAGAGATGAGTTTGGCACTTAACCAAAGTCTGTCAGCTAAGTGAGGTGAAATTGGGTCTAGGCTTTTTTGGTCATAGTTTTAGGTAGGAATAATATGTGAAGCTGATGAATTTATAGTAGGCTAAAGCATATTGAATTACCTCATGGTTTCTATTGACTAGGAGGATGCATATGGACCTTGCTGTGCCAAGAATCTCAACTGATGGTAACTTGATTGTGTACTTGATACTACGGTCAATCAAAATAATTAAACGAGTGTTGTATCTGCTGATTGAGTGCACTTAAAACTTGTATTGTTTCACAGATCCATGCTGACAGGACGGCACTGAAATGGAGGTTTTAGCAAGTCATGTCATTTCTTGCCATGTTTTAAAAATAAGTTTTGAGTAAAGTCATAGTATTTCTGATTTGTAGTGCTAAATTCAGTTTTATCCAGATTGCATCTACCTTTGTAGGATTTGCTTATCGCTATGCTTGTTTGACATAATCAGATTTTCCCTTGGTACAGGCTGGCGTACTCCCTGCTGATTTGTGGAAGTAGTGTTGCTTCCTGACTGCTGATGATACAGGACTTGAAATATACCAGAGAAACTATCTAGATTAGGATTATACACAATATGTAACATTATTATTTGTTTAAAACAGATAACTGTAATGTTCTTTTGATGCATATTTAATATAGCCATAGATTATATTTGAATCCTTCTGTATTGATAATAACATCCAAAACAATGCCCTGAACTCTGAATTATTTCACAAAAAAGAATAAAAAGTTTTATCTGGTTATGTCTGTATCCTTCCTTGGAAAACCAGGACACTTTACAGTATCCAAATATTATCTCATCAAATTCTATTGAAAGAGTAATAACATAGAGAAGAAATAAGTTTTATTTTCACAGATTTTTTTTTTCTGCAAAAAATCTCTTCCAAGAGAACTCAAAGACTTGCTTAATAGTTTGATTGCAGTTTCGTGACAGCCAATCCCTTTCAGTCATGTATGTCACTGCTGTCTGAGAAAAAGTAAGATATATGGTGCATCTGGAGCCTTAGGACAGACTTTCATCATGATAACCACAAAACGAAAGGGCAATCTGGAAAACCACCTATTTAAAACAGGGGAAGATGGCTTTTGCTGAACTTAATACCATTTGCTAGTTTTTAAGGTCTGTAATTTCTACTCAAGTTAATGTATTCTAATTAGTATCCTGCTGAGCTTTTGTTTCTCATGAAGATTAAAGTGGTCTGTTTGATGCGTGCAAAGAAGTGACTACAGAAAATGGTAAATTAATTGGAAGATGTCAGCTTAGGAGAACGTTTTTGACGTGAGCGCTGTAAGGCTGTTAACAAACAGACTAACTCATTTGTCTCACCATGAAATGAAAATAAAAATCACAACATTATGATAAAATCTTGACTAGGAAATGCCTGCAAGACTCTTTGAAGCCTTAGGTTCTTTTCTTCCCTGGGCTTTGGCACCGTGATATATGCAAACCACGTTCTACATCACTGTGAAGTGAAATAGGTTCTATGCAGAACAGATGGACCAGGGCTAATGTGGGGATGTGCACTGGAGATGAGAACAGATTAATACCGCAAGGGGAGACTGGAGGAAAATTGGAAAGATGGGGGTATTTGAACTAATTCATGAATCATTTCCAACTGATAGTTATACCTTCAGGCACAGTGAATAATATCAAGGAAGCATATTTAAAATTTTATAAGTTTGTTTTAATGTAGATTAGAATGAAGAGCCATACTTTTGGATGATTAAAAAAAAATTTGTGTATTCCCCCTCCAAGAATGTACCTTTGTTATTTAAATATCACCAGTGAGCTTAATTATGTGCACTGTGATGTGAGTTGCTCTTTGGAAAACCCATGGCAGATTCATGGACTTGGCACAAAGCTTTTGGGAATGGATTTTTTGCAAGAAGCAGCATGGGCTGGAAGAAGATGCTCTGCCTCTTGCATCCAAGGCACAGAGGGGCAGCTCTGCAGTGTCTGGAGGCATAGTCTGATTGCTAGATCTCATTCAAGTGTCACTCTCAGTCTCCCGTCTTCATCTTTTCCAAGCAGCCTTTAGTCTGCTGATGTTCGAACTTGCTAGAGCAAGCCCATGTAGATACCTACATCTTTGAATGAGCTCCTCTGGTGGAGATTACAGAAGGAGGCTTTTGACGGAGACATTGCACGTGACCAAGTTATGATACTCTTGCTAATGCACATTATAATCTAGAGCAGACAATCACACAGAAATAAATAGGTCCACCTGAGAATTGAAAAAAAAAATAACATGCATAAAACCATCAAGATCTGAAACAATGGAGATACTTGAGAAATATGTAACTTCCCAGTATCAGTGAAGTTAATAAAATGAAAAAGAAACTGTGAGGAAAGGAAATGTATAGATAATAGTCTGGATGCTATACATTCTCTGTATGACTTCTGTAGAGGAGGATGTGAAACATTTGACAGTGAGGGAAAATTTTGAGAAAAATCTAACAGAGATGGCTAGTTGAATTTGCTAGTAAGGAAATAATCTACGTGGGTTTCTGTTCAGCAGCACAGAAGGTGCTGTATCATTCCTCTTGTATGCAATTATTTCATTCTGGGCAAGGCTAGATAAGAAGAGAGAAATGTATAAAGTGGCCCACTTGCCTGAAACTTGATTCTCATTCCACTGATTTCATTGCAGGTTGCAAATCTGGCTTGTTCAATCTCGAATAATGAAGAAGGTGTGAAGTTAGTCCGTATGGCAGCAACACAGATTGATAGTCTGTGCCCACAGGTAAGTAAGATTCCTGTTAAAAAGTACTCGAGAACTCTTTTGGCATTAAAAAGCATCAGTTAGCTGAGACAGGGAAAACAGCCTAGCTGAAGATTATAGCCTTGCCTTTGTCATTACGCTGTTGCCTGCTTTCTATGAGCTGTGGAAAATACATCCATGTCTTGAGACCTGCATATCGCGTGGGCTGTAATGCTGTCTTTTTAACACGGTCTGTAATCTTTTTGTTCTTTCCCTTGTGAAAAAAAAATTGCTGCTCCTCTTAATGAGTGATTTTGAATAACAGGTAATAAATGCTGCCCTCACGTTGGCTGCCAGGCCCCAGAGCAAAGTAGCACAGGACAACATGGATGTCTTTAAAGACCAGTGGGAGAAACAAGTGCGAGTTCTCACTGAAGCTGTTGACGACATCACTTCAGTAGATGATTTCCTCTCCGTTTCAGGTACTGGGATCAAAGGACTCTTCTAAAAATATACTGCTAAATTCAAGTTCTGGGTTGGAGCAGAAAAAAGCTATAATTGCTAAAGCATCATTAGTCCATCCTTGTTGGAATGCTGATCTTCTACACTCAGTAGGAGTAACCAAGCCATGCCAATTAATCCCCAGTAGCAATGGTTAGCTTTTCATCTCCCAGAAAACAGCATCTTCTTTGTGCTTCTGTTTCTAGAGAAGTTTTGTTTCAATTTGGGCACAAAGTAGGATTTTGGCCACGTTTAAGAGTGTGAGAGTCTGTAACAGTTCATTACAGACCTGTGACAGTGCTTGTTAAAATTGCTAGAGTCCTCATGCAGTTGTAGGCAAGAGGAGGAAAGATGAACTTTACTTATTTTGTAGTTTTGCTCAGATTAGCTGTGTCTAAATAGTGGGAGTCCTGGCCCCCTGATCATCCCTACCAGGTAACCAGGCCCTAGAGAGGGATGGGAAGAAGGACAATAGGCAGATGGTGCATATCAGTCCCATCTAGGTCAGGACATGACCAGTGTGTACGTTTCCAGAGAGCTGGGAAGCACTTCTGGGTCCCAGAGTTATTGGTGTAGAAATGGAACCAAACGAGAGGAGTAGTAAAGTAGTATAAGAAACAGCAAATCTTCGCACTTCTCTGACCTTGCTAGGAAGGATAACAATGCAAAGCAAGCTCTTCTTTATGTAGGGCACTTTGTTTTTGTAGAAGGGATGGAGAAGAGAAGGACATTGACTCTCTGGGTCACAGTCTTTTCTCCAACCTCCTTGTAAAGTGCTAGGACTTGTGCAGAGTGCGTTGTTATAATGTAGTCGTACACAGTGAACACTGTAATTGCCAAGTGCTGCATGTCTTGGGTTAATTGTCTGCTGCAGAAAACTCATTTTCCTGTTATGGTTTGAAAGAGGTGAATTTCATTGTTGTGAATAAGGACAGTATATTAAGTGTGCTTAGCTTTCCCTAACGTCACAGAAGAGCCAAACTTCAGGAGACAGCTTGGCCTTAATTTTATTTTTCGTTCTATGTTCTTTTCCCTGACATTTCCTAAATTTCCTAATAAAAGTTAATGTTTGCAGGAAAAAAAAAAAAAATTAGTAGTCTTTTAAAAAAACCCTTAATTTTCTTCTTTTGTTCTCCCCTTTGTTTTGTTTGGTTGTATCCCACTATTATTAGTAACAGTGAAGGGTTTGGTTTAGTATAATTACACTCCACTGTTCAACATCACTGCTAGAGTGTTTACTGCAAGCCATGACAAGAAAATGAAAATGAACTCTCAGAATAAAAGGGTACTTCAGAATCTGGTAGCACTTCAGATTTTTATTCAAGAGTTGAAGCTAGCAAGCGCTTTTCAACAGACCTTGTTCTACAAGGAAAGGGCAAACCAAGGTGTAAATTCCAGACCCAGTCCACAAGCCAAAGAGTTGGCAAACATGATTAAATGGCCATTTGGTTATTTGTTTGGGAACTTTGTTCACTTGAAGCACTTGTACCCATAAAATCAGAAGTTATTTGAGCAGATGACATTTTTGGGGTTTTGTTTTGTCAAATACTTTCTTCTAACATGTTCATTGAGATAGTTTTGCCTTAGATACAAAATACCCAAGACAATTGAGATGTATTTCTTTCTAATACTGTCCATAGACACCTGTACCTATTAAAAATGAGAAAACATCTCATGCATCCAGACAGCCTGTTGCTGTTAGCTGTAAGCTTGGAAGCCTCAGCTTAAACCAGCCAGTTTTGGTTTTGGATGTTAAACCAGTGAAGCATTCAAAATGGGCTGGTGTCTGGTTAAAGGTACCTCATGAAATGACACCTCTTCCTCTTCATATTGAGTGTCACAGTTGATGTCAAGTTTCAATCACTTTATATTACAAATGCAGTGGCTGTTCATATTCTTGTTGGGCAAGGTTTGGCTATGTCATGGTAAAGTAAATGGAGATAGTGAGGAGGAAGTAGTGAAGAAATATTTTAGCAAAGGAACATTTATTTTTTTTTTGTGAATAGAGAGTTTTTTAAACAAAGATTTTTTTGCCTTGCAGGTTAGTCTGATTCACAGCTCAGGGGATATTCATTTTTCATTCAGTTGTTGCAGTTTAAAATTCAACATCATGTAAAACATTTCTGAAACCCTCAAATGCTCCAACCTTGGGATTTTTAACAGCAAAGATGAGCGTGTCATTCTTATTTTTGTGGCCAAGGATAATTAAGAAAAAGCAGTTGGTGAATTGATTGATTCTGTTTCATTTATTACTACTACAAAGAACAGCGTTTCATTTTCAGTTTAGATCTGTCTGTGGCAGAAAAGTACCTTGCTGTTTAGAGTCACGGAGTGAGTTTGCTCACTTGTAGGATACTACCTAAACCATGATACTGCGGTGTGAGAGTAGACGGCCTGATTCTGAGCCAAGAAAAATCTGTGCAGCTCGCAGGATTTCTGTAAACCTGCTTAATATTAAACCATCTGAGCAGACGCACTGTTGTCAACTCCTATTTCAGAATATGCACAGTCACGTATGATTATACTGTGTGTCATGAAAAATTCACACCTTAATCTCTGGCATAGATGGAGGAAAGGAGATGAACTGCTCGTGCACAGGCTCCCTGATATCTACTAAGGCCATTTGCTGTTGTCTTCAAAATGGTTTATTTTCTTTTCGAACTTATTTAGGCACAAATGAAGCAAATATATTAAGCGTTTATAGGAATGTGTAAATTCATTTTCAGAAAATTGCCCAACTGTTTATTAGGACATCTACATAATATTTGACCGCTTGCCTTTTTGCATTGATTTTTATTACACTTTCATTATAATAAAATGCAGCGTGATGTTTGAAATTAGTGGGACTGTTTTTCAAAGTGTTGCGGGTTGGAACTTGTAGTATAGGTGAGAGGACATAGCCCAGTCCCTTTTAAAGATAAATACCACACTTGGGATTTTTACTGTTATGTGGCATAGTATCACAGAATGGTATTTGTTTTGCGGAACAGGGTAAGGGCAGATATCAATTTTTTAACGTTTTAACGTTTGCCGTTTACCCAAATCTGTAAGCTTTGCTATTAAGGAGAATGAAATGAAATGAGCTTTGTTTTTTTTTTTCTTACATTCCAGAAAACCATATTCTGGAAGATGTGAATAAGTGCGTGATTGCTCTCCAAGAGGGGGATGTCGATACACTGGACAGAACCGCGGGTGCCATCCGAGGCCGTGCAGCCAGAGTTATTCACATCATTAACGCAGAGATGGAAAACTATGAAACTGGAGTTTATACTGAGAAGGTACTGGAAGCTACCAAACTGCTCTCTGAAACCGGTAAGCTTACTTGAAATATCGTTCAATATTGAGTCACTTAAAACTTTCAGTTAGTTCTCTGAAATCTGTAACTCAAAGGGGAACCTGTGAAAACAAAATATAAACAAACAAATTGACTGATTTTTTATTATTATTATTCTCTGTGCTACTGCAGAAGTCATATTGACAAGTGCTGTGTAAAGGAAGAGAGTCCATAACGCATGAAGGCTAGTCTGCTTCATCAAAGTTGCAATGATTTGAGGAAATAATACACAGCCTTCTCTTAAGTTCTTTCTGAGTCGGTTGATTATGTATTATGTGTCTCTAGAAAATCATTATCAATGTTACTTTGTGGTCTGTGCAGGTGAATGCACTTGTTGGTGACTGAAGATGTGTTTCTAAACATAACAATTTTTCTGTTGAAAATATGTTTGAGCGACTGAAATTATATTACCTGATTGAAAAATATATAAAAATGTGCTAGATTATATAAAATAAATTGAGTATATAAAAATAAATTGATTATATAAAAATAATTTGATTATATAAAAATAAATTGATTATATAAAAGTCTGCTAGATGGGTAGGCTGGGAAAATACACTTCTTTTTTTTTAACCTGGTTTAACGCAGAGCCGGTGTTGGATTCATCTAAGTGTAGGAGATTACATTTAAGCTGGTCATTTTAGACTCCTTTATTCTCGGTATTATCTGTTGCTAGGTGCGTCTGAGTTGTTCACTGCAGGCAGTACTATCAAGTGCTCTCATCTTGAAGCAGTCGTCTGCATTTGTTTGGATGAATCGTGCTTTGAATTTACAGACTAGGTCTCTACTCACTGTACAAGTGACCGGCTATGATATAGATGTATGTTGTGTTGATGTCTGAAAACATGTGGGCTGATCCTCCCCTATCTGACTGCACGCAGTCATATGGGCTTTAAAGTCATCAAGATTATTGTAGAAGGAAAAATGAGGATGCCCCAGTTCAGGACGTGGCAAATGTAACGTTCAGACAAAACAAGCAGACATCCCTCTATGAGATGGAAAAGCAAAAATTGTCGTAGCTCTGACAGCCTCTGTGTTAGCATTAAGCACAACAATCAACAAAATGAGCTTAAAAAAATGTTGGGATGGTTTAATATTACTTGTGTTATTGTCATCCCCAACTTTTTGCCTTTTAGCCCTTATAGGGACCCCAAGCCCTATATGGACAGATAAATCCTGATGACCAAAATTAAGATTTTTTTTTCTTTTTCTGACCTTTCATTATGATTTATTGGAAATTATAGCTGAAGTGTGGATTCTTGTGATTGTTATTATGCCTAGAAAGTTGTGCCTTGAACTCTATTTGGCTCTCCAGAGCTATTTCCTATGCAACATTCATGTTCACTTTACTTCTGGCTGTGCCCAGCGGGTTGAGTTTTGGCCCGGGACAGCTTGAAGATAATGCATTATGGCTTTCTGGTTTTTGTGTTTTTTTTTCCCCCTTGAGGTTTGGGGATTCGATTTGTGTCATATGTTTTTTTAAGTGGGAAAAGCAGAAGTGTATTGAAATTATTTTTTTTATTAGTCTCCCTATTTTTACTACCCAATAAGAGATCAATTGAATGAGTACTGTAAATTTAGCTTATTTGAAAAAAATCTATGAACTGGCATTATGAATTCATAGAAAGAAAATAATCTGCTCAGTTTGATATGGTAAAATATTTTATTGCACTCTTATGTTGAAGTCTCCTTTTGGTAAAGGAGAGATTTGGAAGGATTCTTCCTATCACTAAGATTTCTTTATCAAGAAAAACAAAACAGATCTTCAGGCTTTTCCTTCAGCTAAAACTCTGACCTGATGTTCTGTAAAACTTTTAATATTTTTTCAACAGAGTAACTGACAGTTAAAAAGCACAGTTACATAGATCAATAATAGGCAGAGTAAATATTTAAATTCCATATTTAATGCATTTTTCATATAATTTGATTTATAACTAAATTCTAGAAGCTCTGGACTGAATGTATCTTGGCAACATCAGCTTTTCATGCTGGGATTGAATAATTAAGACTGAGTCCCTGTTCCTCAAAGTTGTTGTTTCGTGTTTTGTAAGATCTAGGTAAACTTGTGAGTAGCAAAAAACCCAAACCAAGCAAAACAAAATTTAGATGTCAAGAACTGTACGTCATGTACAAATTGTGCAACAGAAGTTCAGAAGATGGACTGGACCCAAATTCAGTGGAGCCAATGAAACTAAAACAATTTATGCCAGACATGAATGTGGATCATCAATATTGGAGCACAAATTCTATCTGCAGCTTTTCAGGCCATTTACAAAAGCATTGATTATTATTTCTCTGCAATTGTTAATTAAAAAAGGTAGACTTGATTTACTGACTTTATTTATCACCCTAGAATAAAGTGGTGAAAATAGTATTTAGCCCACACTACACCATTCTGTGCCCTGCCTTTATACTCTGCTTTTTCCCCCAGAACTGGTCTTTGTCTGCATCCATGTACCTATAGATATAGAGATATAGATATCTATGAATACATGCATATATTTATACATTCATTCTATTCATCACCTTGAGATCCTGCACAGATTTTATCAAATACTCAAGAGTGATGAGTGTGATTTATTTGGAGCCAGGCTCCACCCACAGATGCACATAGCAAAATCTTTAAGAGAAACGCAGTGAGGAACAGCTTATCTTTTTCATTTTGTTCCTCCTCATTTTTAACTGAAGTGCTTTTGAAAGCTGGGAAAAAAATTAGTTAAATGACAAGGGAAGGGAAATAAGAACATTACATTTCTCTTATTATTTACTTTGTCAGCTCAGGCGAGGAAAGCCTCTGTTAAGCCTCCTTCTCCAGGGATGACTTGCTCTTATACTGGGTTTGATCCACAGGTAGTGCAGAGTGGATCCACTGTTTTGTAAAGAGAAAAACCTTGCTAACTTTTTTTTTGGGGGGGGTGGGGAGAAAAATTAACAGCAGTGATATTGGCAGATTATGAGAAATTGCAAATATGCAAACCTTAGTTTAATAACTCGTTTCACCTTAAAGCTTTATTTGTTTGTTTTCATTCACAGCCTTTGGAATATGTGGAGTGGCTTTTTCTAGTGTTTTAGTGCTTTCTTGCCTGCGCTTGACTAACCCACTGTCTTTATAGCCAAGTGCTTCATAGAGGCTAGATTCTTATCACTGACAGTGGTATTAAGGAGTGACATACTGGTTAATCTCTTTCTAAAATTGCGTACTTTTATTTTTCTTTAAAATCGAATAAAAGTTTGATTCTCACTTGCTGACTTTCTTAAAAATCCAAGATGAAAATTATAAAACCACAGAGTCTGCAGGGCTTGCTGGGAACAAACACAAACCTCATAGATTTAGTGGGTGTTAATTGTGTGTAGGAGCGAACTGGAGCATCAGGGTTTAATTTTTTGATTTGCTTTTTTGGGGAGCCATGAAGTTTAACTAAAGTCTTCAGCTTGGTTTCCTAGAGAGCAATGGCCAGGGTGTCCCTGGGGGCAGCCCCAGCCCTGGGCATCTGTCACCTCCATGGGGACAGGGGTGGCCCAGGGCCAGGCTGGGGTGTCAGCCCAGGGGTGGGGGTCAGGATCGGGCCCAGTGAAGGGAACCAGGGTGAGACACAGCCTGGGAATCGCTGGGTAGGGCCATGCTGATGACTCCCATTAAATGTTATGTTGGTATTCAGCATTTGTAAAGAAATGCATAATTATCCTAACAGAGATCCATAAAAAAGGAAGACGTGAAGGTTGGAAAGGAAGAGAGAAGAGAAAGAAAAGGCAAAGAAAAAGGCAAAAAGCAAAGGAAGGGAATAAGAAAAAATAGCAAACACAATTTGTATTTGAATATTGAGATCTTTCATACTGCTCAGCAACCTGTCCTAGCAGTGACCAAGGGCAGATGATTGTCCCGTTGCCTTTGGTAAAGAGGAGACTCAAGTCTACTCAGCAGTTGCTTCAGAAGCTGTAACAACTGAAGGAAGAAGCATGAGTTTCTAAAGAGATAAAAAGAATTGTCAAGAAATCAAGTGACAGCAACGAGGCTGAATATTATTTTTCAAGATTTCTGAGATGCGGGAAGGAGAAAAAGCTGTGACATTCTTTAAAGGTCAGAGGGTTGAATTTAAATTGGGCAAACCAGAGTAGATTTTGCAGGGTTGTAATGAAAGGGAATAAATGGGAAATGAAAGAGAAAAACAGAACAAATGGGACCAGAAGTGCCTGGGAGGGGCTGTGGCAACTTTACAAAAACAAAAATTATATATATAATTTATTTTTTTTCCCTTCAGTTTGCATTGGGATGCCTGGAAACCATCCTGGAAGGTTACTTGCTCCAGGGAAAGGCATTGGAAATTTGAAATTGCTTGATTCAGACCAGAAATTTGAGTTTCAGCTTTTAGCATGTTTTAGAAATATCCTAATAATTTGGTAACTGGCTGGTTTTACGTCCATTACTCTCTGACTTCTCTTTTGACTCCAATTTTTTATTTTGTCTTTATCAGAATGGACAAAAGTTCAAAATCAGCACTACTGGTAATTCAGCAATAAGCCTGTGAGTTATCAGTGTGAGTAGGACAAACTTTAAAGATATTTATCACTAGAAAAAGGCAGCTCAATGATGTTATCAAAGCTAATACTGAAATGTGGTAAAGATGGATTTTTTCAGCGGTGATATGAAGGGAAACAAAATGTAGAAGCAAGAAGATGAATTTAAGCATAGCTGTAATCCAAAAAAAAAGCATATTGAATCTGAGGGAAAGGTAAAAATGGCAAAATGGAGCCTATTTAAAAAATAAATGATGTTACATTTCTGTTTTATGGGAGTTTCAAGTAGTTGTATGGGAACTTATGGGTATATTCATCCTGAGAACATGAGATCATTTATCCAGGGGTTTTGATGAAATTATGGATTTTATTCTGGAAAGCACTATAGCATTTTCTTTAAAGTTTTGTTAAACTGAAATCCAAAGGTCAAGGTATCGCCAACAAAAAACATTTAATGCATTATTTAAAAAAAAAAAAAGGTATTTTACAAAAGGAACAGAGAATACCCAACATTATGTTCCACCTGTGCTTGGCTTGATCCAAATAATTTTTAACTGGAAAGACTGCCTTCAATATGCAGAGGAATACAGTAAGAACTCATGTAAAATATATTATAAAACAATTAAATGCAACACGTAAGAGATGAATAGATCACCGTGGTGTCTAAAAGCTTAAAGATTATTTCTTTTTCGCTCCACTTTTAGAGTTTAAAAATAGAATACAGCACTAAAGGAGAATATAATGTAATACTTGATTTAGATTTTCAAAGGCTTTTCATAAAGTCCTGCACACAGCTGTTTGGAAAATGGGTAACCATGGAGTGAATGTTAAGGCCTTTGATGGATTAAGAACTGGTTACAAGGCACAAGCGAAGGATAAATGACCATTTCTCAGCAGGCAGAAAGATAAATCCTGTGATGCTTCAGGGGTCAGCGCTGTGGTTGGTGTTGTATAATGCATTAATTAACAGGTGAATAGACTGAAGCAAAATTTGCCAAAAGGAAAATGCTGGTTTGGCTGGTGGGGGTAGGAGAGTTTCCTTAGCAGAAAGATGACAATAAGAGATAATTTTATTTCATTTATCTCTGTAAATTGAATAATTTAAGCTATATTATCTACGCTGACAGGAAGACTCGGAGTTAATTCAACCTCTCAGAAAAAAAAAAATGAAATTATTATGGGCAGCTGGGCAAAGATACCTTTTCCATGCACAACAGCCCTCAGATCAGCATTTAAGATGTTAGCCTGTATGTTGAGGTGGGTATTCACTGGATTCTCCAAATAATTGGAGATCAGCTTTGATCTCCACAACCTAAAGATCTTCCAGAAATGGAAGAATGTCAAGATAAGGATGGCAAAATTGAAGAAATGTGGGGATTTGGCAGCAAATTAACTCCAGGTGCGAGTAAAATCACTAGAATTAACTATTTTGGGTGTGCCAGACGCCTTAGATAATGAATAGTAGGTCAGTATAACAGAAGTGCCCATTTTCATGAAGGATGGTTGCAGAGTTAGAAAAAAAAACTATACCACATCTAGAAAATACAGGCAGAAAAATGACGTGAAGATTGACTAGCTCCAGCAGAATGTTTGGTGAGTGGAAGTGTGAATTGTACAGTAATCTTTAAAAATAAAAACACTGGTATTCCTTTCTCCCCCTTGCCTACACACACCTACGTACAGATATACACAAACTTATAACTGAAGCCAGAGGGGGTGTTTTGCTTGTGTTATATAAACCATTTTTGTCCAACAGCATGCAACTGCTTTTCTTGAAGGGATTTTTCAAAGAGCTGCAGCTCTCTTTTGTTTCAAGTATTAACGTGAAGGGAGTTCCGTTTAGTAGTAATAATATTTGGGGGCGTACTCACTGTATGTAGTCTTTATTAGTATGTATGTAGAGGAGAGGGACCTGGGGGTCCTGGTGGACAGCAGGATGACCATGAGCCAGCACTGTGCCCTCGTGGCCAAGAAGGCCAATGGCATCCTGGGGTGTATCAGAAGGGGGGTGGTCAGTAGGTCAAGAGAGGTTCTCCTCCCTCTCTACTCTGCCCTGCTGAGATCTCATCTGAAATATTGTGTCCAGTTCTGGGCCCCTCAGTTCAAGAAGGACAGGGAACTGCTGGAGAGAGTCCAGCGCAGAGCCACGAAGATGATGAAGGGAATGGAGCATCTCCCTTACAAGGAAAGGCTGAGGGAGCTGGGTCTCTTTAGCTTGGAAAAGAGGAGACTGAGGGGTGACCTAATCAATGTTTATAAATATGTGAAGGGTGAGTGTCAGGAGGATGGAGC
>WKFP01014233.1:305176-315794 GCA_011057875.1 Pterocles orientalis
GGAATGGAGCATCTCCCTTACGAGGAAAGACTGAGGGAGCTGGGTCTCTTTAGCTTGGAAAAGAGGAGACTGAGGGGTGACCTAATCAATGTTTATAAATATGTGAAGGGTGAGTGTCAGGAGGATGGAGCCAGGCTCTTCTCTGTGACATCCAGTGATAGGACAAGGGGCAATGGGTTCAAGCTGGAACACAGGAGGTTCCACTTGAATATGAGAAAAAACTTCTTTACAGTGAGGGTGACAGAGCACTGGAACAGGCTGCCCAGAGAGGTTGTGGAGTCTCCTTCTCTGGAGACATTCAAAGCCCGCCTGGGTGTGTTCCTGTGTGATCTGATCTAGGTGTTCCTGCAGGGGGATTGGACAGGATGATCTTCAGGGTCCCTTCCAATCCCTAACATTCTGTGATTTGCACAAGGAGGCAGGAGAATGAGATATTTGAAATTGGTGAGACACCTATGTCCCTGCAGCTGTCATTTGTTGTCGTTCTTTGTATGCTTTGTGATGTACCCTTTCATTCCACGATTGCCCACTCTGCTGGCCACGAGACACTTCCCCACAGACACTGCTTACCTTACTTCTCCCTTGACATTTTGTCTTTGTGAATTCCAATTCAATCAGAACAAAGTTTGAAGGTTTGGTGTGTTTTTTTCTTGTATGTGCATCCATATCTCACAACACTTGGTAACATAACTCCAGACATCCAGATAATTTCTATAATATACAGGTCATCTGTACTGCACATGAGCCAGTCCAACATTTCCTGAAAGTGTTGCATTACTGCATCTATACTGCGTAGTTGCATATAGCCACAGATAATGCAGGAGCCTTCTGTGAAGTGCCAGAAGACTTAACACACGGGCCAAAGGGTCAGGACTTGGCTATAAATTCAAGGCACCCTGAGAACATTGGTTTTACGGTCCAGTGATGCAGTGTATTGGCAGTGAAGGCTGATCCTTCCTGAAAGTCTTGCGTTTACTGCAAAATGCTATAGGATATGCGTATTAATTATTTTACATCTATCCTTTTACCACTTCTTTGGGGGAAAAGTGAGTCAGCAAATGGGGAGAAGATAAAAGCTGGTCTTGTGCTTCAGTCAGTGATGTTTCATCCTTTTCTATGCCGTAACGCTTAAACCAGCATGCTGGAAATTTTGCCCTAATTTTGTTTTTCCAGTTTCTTGAGTCACCAACATAGAATTTGGTAACCAGAACTGGTGAGGATTCCCATTTTTACTGCTTGATATTTAGCTGTAACAGAAGTCTGTGACTCCTCCTCTGAGAACAGAGTTATAAACACTCTGAAAAACAATGATGTAGAACACGGCAATTATATATGGGCATTTCTATGTCCATAGCAACCAAAATATTAAATATATTTGTATGCATCGTATCTCTATGCACAATTTGTGCTACAAAGATACATAGATGAAAGCATGCATTAACCCAAGCAAAAAAAAAAAAAAATTAAATCAAATCTGCTTCTGGGAAAACCAGTTGATCTGATACTGTTATATATTGTTTTCTGTTTCAGTAGAGCTTTATAAAGCTATTTCTTTTTAATTAGCAATATAAAAATCATGACTGAAGTGTTTGTGAAGTATGATATGAGACAAGGTTTTAATAAACATTTTATGAAATATTTAGAATCTTCTGATAGCAAATTTACAGTTCTTCTAGAAACAGACTTTGACAAACACTTTAAGCTAAATAAGGTGTCATGTTCAATTCCTTTTTCATCCTTCAGACTAAATTGAGAAAGTGTGCTGCCTTTGACAGAGTATGTCAGATTTCCCATGTGAATTATTTTTTAAATAGCCATTTAAAATACTTAAACTTCCCAGTAGTAAACCACATTATTTCCTCAATTAAATAAAATAATAGGTTAATAAATTTAAAAAAGCAAAAAAAAAAAACCTAGAAGAAATGTAATTGAAAACCCTCAAATTTTAAGCTATAGCTTTGTGCATTTCTTGTATTAAAATCTATTAAATTTGGATACTTGTTGGGGTTTTTTTCCTAACAGACCATGATTATTTTAATGTAGCGGATCATTCATGGATTTTTGCTTTATTAGTCTTCCCTGATAACCCTTACCTTGCAATACCATCAGTCCTTCTGGATAACTTTGTTGATTTTGTGTGGCATACACAACTGTGATGTTTAGTAATGGCACAGATTCCATGCATAAGATTTTCAGGGATCCTTCCTTCAACTTTCAGCAGTGTAGCAGTCCAAATGCTTAAATGAATGCAGAGCTCCCAAGAGTATGTCAGGGTGAAACGGAATATACCAGCGGATACGAGATGAGTCATTTCTCTGGAGCACAAGCATCTGGTTTGTCTGAGGACAGTCTGGTTCCAGAGAACAGCCCCTGGTCTTTGAGAAGGACGATTCTCTTTGGTCCAAACCCCTGGATGCTAGAAAGAGTCAAGTAGATGCTTATCTCTTTAACATGAAGCTCTAAGAAGTAGCTCTGCTGATGCTGTTCAAAAAATAGTCTTCTGGCTAAAAGAAATGCCCCAAAGTTGAGAACTTTGGGAATCCTTCAGTTCCAGTAAGGTTTGGATGGGAAGCAGCCAATTGTGGGCACCCTTCTGGTTTAGAGCCAAGAGTGTTCTAGGATTTGGTGCAAGAATGGGATTTATTTATGCCTAAACTCGGTTGTTCAAAGCAGACATCTAGTCAGAGCCAGTAACCTGTCCTCTCTCTATTCAATGGGCAGAGGAACATCACCATTTGATTCAGCTGAAGTTGAAATGCTTTCTTAAAGAAGGTGTGATTAATAGTCTAATGGAAACATTGATTGCTCTCCGTTTGGCACAGGGAAACATAGATTTCTAACTTTCAGAGGTATGAAGTAATATGAAACGAGGCCAAGTTTCCTAACTCCCATGAATAGCAACACTAAGAATTAGAAACCTGTGCACCTGGAGGAACATTAACCTTTATTGCTTTTTTGTGTTTCAATTCTCCTTTTCTAGGTTACTTAAATTTGTAAGGAATTGGAGTTCGTAAATAATGAGGCCATAAAAGTGGATAAAATTAGCTAAGCATTCATTTAGTCTTGTATGTAGTGAAATTTCATATTCTAATGCTATGAATAATAAAGCCCAAGCATTTTTAATTTTGTTTATCTCAATAATGTTATTACATAATCTAATCTTTCCCTATCAGTGATCTTATTGTTCCCATATCACTAAACAAAATTTGCAGCTATGTTTTTCAGTACAAACATTGCAGTACAAACAGATTACCATTGGAGAAAAAGTCAATAGAGAATATATTTTTAGAGAGTTTATAATTGCTTCATAATTTTAATATGCAGGGGATATCAAGAAAAGCTTAAGAAAAAAATACTTTCTGTGTGGAGCAGGCTGGTTCACAAGAAAATACAGGTTGTATCAAGGCATGAATTGACCCATGGTGATGTGCTAGTTTTCTATTATGCTGATAGTAAAAACAAACAAACAAAACAAAACAAAACAAAACTAAAAAAAATTAATCAATAGATGAAGTGAAAGTAATTTTAACTTTGTTTCCCAGTTTTTCTCCTGCAGCAGTTCAGCCTAGATTTTCTTGGCAGTGATTTTACTTTCAGTGCCGTTGAAAACTCATCTACAGAAAGGCTTTAAAATCTTTATTTGTTAGAATGACAAAGTCAGTAAATTAGAAGTGTTGCTATTAACCTGGGACCTGATTCTGTCAACATTTATGCAGGTGCCTAATTAATTCATGTAGTTAGGCTGAGAGATGTTAATGGATCACATTTTTCAGTCTAAGTGTATGCACTCTTTTCAAGACCACAGCTCAAACTAAGAAAACAGTATTTAATTTTTCCTCTAAGGTATTGATTTGCTTCTGAATCTGAAATTCATAGCCAATCGCTCTGTACATAATAAATGAATCATCCTCTGTCTGGTGCATTTACAATTTTCAATGCAAGATACAGATTTGGTGCCTTTGCTTGTAGTTCTTTCGCTGTCGGCATAAAAATATCCTTCTTTGTATAGGAAAAGACAGATAAGAAAGACAAGGTTTTGTGGGTGCAGCTGGGTTAGGTTATTCCCCATACATCTCTGTAACGGAGCTCCTCAAGCCCAATAACCTTGTCTGGAGAACAATACAGTTCTCAGCTCAATTTCCAAAAACTTTACTGCATTAAATGACAACATATGCCTAGAGAAACTATAGGTAATAGCATCTTATTAGTTTAAGATGTTGTTTTCTTGCTTGTCTAATCAAAAATGAGCACTGATGTAAAAATGCAATTGGCAAGCAAGCAATTCTTAATGTAGTTTAATAGCTAATTCCATTTTGAAACAGCAGATAATGTACATGCGTTATAGTGTAAATTAAGGACTAAACTACAGCCAGGTCTGCAAGGTCAAAATTGTTGAAAGAAGCTTTCACAATGGACAGTCCCCGTGGTAGTACGTGTGGTCAACAATGAGCACCTCGTTTGCCAAACCAAACAAAATGTAACTTTTGATGTCCTCCTCATGGCCTGATGCTTATGAATCTACTATTGCTGCTGCTTGAATGAACGAATGGAGGAATGAATGTTAGCATCCTTCCAGTGGCATGAGAAGAATGACCTTTGGGGCTTCAAGGCTTCATTGGCTGAGCTGAAGGACTTTGGAAGTCCCACCCAGAAGGGGAAAGAATCCTGTACAGAGGCAACATGCGAAAATGGGGAAGATCCTGTCATCCTTTGGCAACGGAGTTCTGCTTTGACCTCTACCTGATTGTTCCTCTTGTACATCCATTTCAAGCAAAGTGTGCTCATAGGTCTGATATCATTGTATTAGTAAAGTATTATATGGGTTAAAAGCATCTCTCAAGAAATGAAATGTTTATTTCTGATGCTGAACAAGATCCTGTAGCTGCCCATTAAATACTTTAACAACTTCCATAATAATGGGGGGGGGGGGCTGTTCTGATTTAGCAAGCAAATAATATCTTAAAATATTTCACTTCTGTATCTCCCTTGTAGATCTCTATGCCTAAGACTACGACTTTAGAGGGCTTGCTTGTGACCAGACTAGTGTAACAAATACAGCACATATCCCTGCCTGCTTTTTCTGTGCTTTCATGTTCATAGGTCAAGTAAAAAAAAAAATAATTAGAAAACAGTAATTATAGCCCAAATATAATGTTTAGATGTTAATTAGGAATTAACAATATATATTGCAAGAAGATAAATTAATTGCAATGGTCAAGTAAAATAAATATCTTTATCTTCTCTTTTTGGGAAAAAAATCTGAGAAGTGAACTTTTTCAGTCTATGAACAATTTCCTTGAGGAGTTGATGGAAGATCCTTCATTTGAATATTTTAAAAAAGATTCAGAAATAGCTTCTAGATAAAAAGTATAGAAGCAGTTACGTTATTCAGACTAAATTATGTCATCAAAACATAGAAATATAATGTCTGGACACAACCAAAAATATGTTTGGGGTTTTTTTTCAAAATACTTTCACATCTTTCCTATACACAAGATAAAAAATCTCTGTTGGGTACTTAAAAAATGGGTGTAGTACTCCAACGAGGCTCTCGCTGTGCAACTTCACTATGTCTTTTCTCAAGTCTTTTTTTTTGCAAATATATTGTAACAATTCTAGATTGATCTTTGCCATTTTTTTACAATAGCATCACATGTTCGGAGACATTACAAAAATACGTTTTACTTTATCTTTTTGGTTTGACAATGTATGGCAGGTAATTATTCCTTGAGACGCTTTTTCTCATAAGTTCCATGTCCACCTTACAGTAATTTGATTTACATTTCCCTTATTTTGCTTCTATCATGTGTGGCCATGTCAAAAATGGTACCAAAGTCAGGCTGTATCGTATCTACTGCTTCTCCCAACCCACTAGTTAGCTGCCCTGTCAAGGAAAATATTGTAATAGCTTGATGCAACCTATTTTGACAAATCTGTTGCCTTTCTGGCATCTGCTCAGTATTTATAAGATAATTAAACATTAATTGCTTTTTACATCATAGAATGAATCATAGAATCATGTTTCATTTTCTTTCTGGGTACTGAAATTAGGCTGAATATTCTGTAATTCTTTTCTCTACCTTTATATTAATAAATAGGTGCTTTTCTTTCTTTTTCCAAATCCCTGGAACTTTCACTGCTATTTTTTTTCTTGAGTTCTGAAAGACAGTCAAAAATTGCTTTGATTATTTTCCTGAGAACAACAGGGTAATTTTTATTATGCTCTGTTACCTTGAAGACATATTTAATAGATATGTTCATTTATGTTTATGTAGATGTTCTCCAAACTGCCCTTTCCTAATTCAGGTCTGTTGCACTTACACGTAGTTATGTTAAATACCTGACTACATTTGCTACTTAGGAAGTTCTAGGCAGAAAGGGTCCTATAAATTAGGGTTCTTTACCTCCTTTTCTGTTTCTGTTTTTGCATCTCTGGCTTTACTTGTTTTATCCCTATGACCCTAAATAATTTTTCTTTTATTTTGTGTGTTTACTTGCTTTTATTGTATTTTTAATGATTGCTTTTTGAATATTTAGGCTAAAGACTTCCTTATGCAATCATATTAGTCTCTTACTACAATTTCAAGTGTTCCATTAATTAACATAATTTGATATACGCATTTATTAATACTCTTTCCAAAACTTCCATCTCTCTCGAACTCCTTTTCTGCTTAAAATGTTTTCCCTCTGCCTGGAAATGTTTTATTAATGTTTACTTTTTTTAAGTCTATTGTTGCTGTCAGTTTTTCCTTATTTCCTCCAACATATCCCAAACACTTATGGCACTTACTGAACATTATCTGCATGAAAGATTCAATTCTCTCATCTGTATATATGAACAAATATATATGTATATATGTTTGTATGTATTTAGGCAGAATAAACAAGATTGGAATAGATATATCCCTTTAAAGTGTTCCCCTTTAACGTCCAGTGAGAAATGCCAGAAACAGAAAAATTGAGCACATAGTTGTCGACAGTTATTCTTCAAGATGTAAACTAGTCTTGAATCGTGTTTTTCTGTGTTTTTACTTTAAATCAGATAGTAAGAAAGATGCATAAAGCATAGTTTTCATTATTAGTAAAATATATTTAAGGACATTCAGTTAAGAAGAAAATGTGATTTCCTGCCGCAGTGAAAGCTGACTTCTAGGAAAGATCATCACTGCTCTTGATGAAAATGACACTGGAAATTCCCCTTTGTATTCCTCAGATCAGGCTACCAAAAAGTGTATTAAAAATAGAGTCTAGGAAAAAAATAGAAAGAAAGATAATATAATAACAAAAAAGGCACCTGGCTGAGTTAGGAATCATCTTTTCCAATTATAGTGCCAAAATGATAAAGCCAATGGTACAATGATTTAGATACCTAGATGCTAGAAGGCAAATAATAAAAATGGTCTCAATATAATGAAAAGGTGCCTGTCTGTAAATCTTAAGCTTGACACAAGTTCCTTAAGTTTGTAAGAATTGATTCCAATGGATTTTGTATCCAGGTTTCTAATGAAGCGTTGATTCTATTTGTCCTGTAGTATATGAGAACACAGTCCTCCAATATTGGTGTTAAAATATTGAAGAACAGGAGTAACTAAGTACAGGAGTATAGCTGTGTTACAGTTACTGGGACCTGATGTTCGTAACATGAATAACTGTTTGTAGGATTTGGGTTTAAGTTGTTAGGGAACTGATTTGGGGAACATTCATCTTTTAGCATATGTGATATGCAGAAAGTGATTATACCTTCAAAGGAATCCTGTATGAAATTTGAAGAAAAGCCTCTGGTTACTTCAAGGAATGCCTTTAATCTATTTACATAAGTAAATAATTGCTTTAAGATATGTGTTCAAAAAGCTTGTACCACGGTTTATAATACCATTAGCTAATGTCTGTGGCTATTTTTTTGTGTTATATGCGTGAAGAAGCAGAATGTCCGTTTATGTGCCTTCACAAAAGTCATTTGCTAGAATTTGCATTCTAAACTATACAATTATTGTTATTTAATATGAGCTAGACTGCAGTTAGTTATCTAAATTAGTAGGCGTAATGGCTACATTTTGCTTTGATCATTTGGTATAAATATGTACTGTGTTCATTCCAAGTTGTAAGGTTTTTGAATGTGCTTTGCTGATAGCTCAGTTAGCTTGCAGTCTTTTGAAAGTTAGTAAATCACGCTTTTTAAAGGAAGTTCTCTTCCTTTGTTGTGCAACTGGAGGAAAGAGCATTCAGATGGGTATTTTCATGCTGTCAGAAAATGTGCCAGAGCTCTGCATGTGTAGAGTTGGTGCAAACTCATGCCATGAGCCTTCCTGGGTCTTGAAATTGTAACAACAGTATGTACCATGTCTACTGGAAAGTATGCCCAAAGGCAGGTGGAAAATGTGCACGAAAGGAGGTGTCTAATCTTACTGCCTTTCATTTTGTTTAATCTAGTTATGCCACGTTTTGCTGAACAAGTTGAGGTTGCCATCGAAGCTTTGAGTGCGAATGTCCCACAGCCGTTTGAAGAGAATGAGTTCATCGATGCCTCCCGCTTGGTTTATGATGGAGTTCGTGACATCAGGAAAGCTGTTCTGATGATAAGGGTATGTAAGGCACCTGGGAAATAAAAGTTGGGACTTAAGGGAAAGTATCATATTGCATGATAGGAATATAAAAGCTTCTTGGGATCAACTTTGGTTCATAATAAGCCATAGGAGCATGATATTGAAGCAAAAGTACGTGCAGCAAAAAAGAATTTGTAAATAAAAAGATGAGGGTATTTTAGGGGATGAACCACAATTAATTTTTTAATCACCTAGGAGATTTGATCCCAACTTCATTACTGTTTCCATAGTAATAGCATTAATTTGCTAAGATCTTCAAAGTTTGTGTAGATTTTTGTTGTTATTTTTGTCGTTTGTTTTGCTTTGCTGTTTTTTTCTTTTCTAATATATGTGTGCCACCTAGGATGTGAGGTAAGTCTGGTTAAAATCTAGATGAATAAAGAGATAATCCTGCTGCTCCTGTTTTGAACGTTTACTGTGGTAGAGAATGTGTCATTTTAGCATTGACTAACCAGTTATTCAGTTTGTTTAGGCATCTTTTATAAAAACAAACTAACAAACCCCACAGAACAACATAATTATTATGCAAGTAGATGTGTGTCTTGCTTTTCAATGTAGTCAAAGATTAAAAAAAACCCACAACCCACAAAAAAAAAAAAAAATCCCAAACCCAGTTCAACTCATCCCTTTCAGCAAACAGGTAACGTACACTTGTGGTTGGCAGTATATCATGCCACTGACGTAAGACTTCAGGCAGTTGGAGCACTGCAAAATAGCTTAATTTTAATCATCTGCCACTATGTATGAACATTTACAGAAAAGCTTTCGATAAGCTTGATTTTATAACTGCGAAAAGGAAATTCCATTCCCATACCCAGTGCTAATCTCAGGTAGCCTGAATTATAGCATGACTGATGATGGGGGCAAACTTGCCCTGTTTTCGGGCTGTGCCCTGCTGGGATATTTGCAACTGTTCTGAACTGGGATGGAAACTAAAGCTCTGCATAGCAAAGGATCTCCATTTTTTCTGCTGATTATCCAGTTCCTTAGTCTGTAACAGCAGTTTCCAAACTTCTCTTAGGACAAGAAGCACTTCTAAGCCCATTTTAATCTTTTAGTCTCTCTTGAGTCATTTTAAATTGCTTCATGAGACACAGTCATCAGGTGGGATCAGGTATAGACCCACGCTTTACCATCCCCTACACAGAGTTCTGCCTTCCAGCATCTCCCTGTACATCAGAGTTGTCCCAGAGAGCTTGCCATGAGGCTGCCCACAGTGGGTGAAACGTTTCTGCCAAGCACAAAGCACCATTTTGAATTCTGGAGGCACATTCACTTATTTTGTTGCTCTCTTACCGTTATGTCAACCACTGTCTTGGAAAGCTGATCAGCAAGCAGGCTTCACAGTCTCCTTAGAAACATAGAAGGGTCTGGAGCACAGGTCTGATGAGGAGCAGCTGAGGGAGCTGGGGGGGTTCAGTCTGGAGAAGAGGAGGCTGAGAGGAGACCTCATCACTCTCTACAACTGCCTGAAAGAAGGGTGCAGTGAGGTGGGTGCTGGGCTCTTCTCGAAAGGAACAAGTGATGGGACAAGAGGAAACGGCCTCAAGTTGCACCAGGGGATGTTTAGTCTAGATATTAGAAAAAATTTCTTCACTGCAAGAGTGATCAGGCATTGGAACAGGCTGCCCAGGGAAGTGGTGGAGTCACCATCCCTGGAGCGGTTCAAGAAACGTGTAGATGTGGTGCTTAGGGACATGGGTTAGTGAGTTAGGTGGTGTTGGGTTGATGGTTGGACGTGATGATCCTTGAGGTCTTTTCCAACCTTTATGATTCTATGATCCCAAGTTACTTTTGCCATTGTATCACTGCCATTTTCTGCTCCTTGTGTGATAGGAGTTGATAAATTCTGCTTACCCAGATTAGGAAGATGTATTTTTTCATTCAGACAATTAACTTATTTATGGAGCTAAATGTAGTGCTCCTTACCCAGGAAGAGAACGAAAGGATGTAAATGGACTCGTTATCCACGTGAGTTAACTTGGAAAATCCATGTATATAAACTTACATAGACC
>WKFP01014233.1:317604-345176 GCA_011057875.1 Pterocles orientalis
GTCTAGCAATGACTTCCGCCATCTCCCTCAGCACCCGCGGGTGCATCCCATCAGGACCCATGGATTTATGGGCGTCCAGATTACTTAATTGCTCCTTAACCCAGTCTTCATCTACCAGAGCAAACTCCTCCTTTGTTCTGACTTCCTCTGGGGCTACAAGGGTACAAGATGATTCGCTCATTCCATGGAGGAAATAAAGCCACTTTTTAAATTAATTAATTCATTAATTTTTGTTGGTATTATTACTTTTAGTAAACTGAAGGATAGGGGGATAATCTCTGTTCTTCTCTTTACCCTTGAAAAGGGGAGATTTTATTGTCCCTTTGGAAGAGAAAGGAGACTCATTTTTGCATTGGGGACTATTGTTATGATCTATATTGAAGAAAAAAATCTCTTTCACAAATTAAGTGGTAGTATAAATAAATTTAGGAGTATAATTATAGAACCTAAAAATAAGATATAAAATAATAACTTAGTTCCAACATTTTTATATTACTGCATAGGGATAAAATTACACTTTGTTATTTTCATAGCCACTTATTAAAATCCCTCAGTTATTAAACAGAAATCCTTTCTACAGTTAGAAGGAATGACAGTGGTACCTTTTTTTCTATTTTATGTGTCTCTGAGTCCAGTCTTCTCTTTTCACGCATGGCCCTTGCTGTTGGCAACCTCATCGTTAGTTACATGTACCTTAGCGTCAGAGTTACGTTTATTTGGATCAGGAGAGCACTTCTGGAGCCAGTCTCCAGTTGCTCTTGTTACAGAGCAGTCTTAGAGCATATGAGCTTGATTCTTTGGGGTGATCCTGGATGATGCGCTCTAGGAGCATCTTAAATGCACTTTATTCTATCATTGAGGGACTTTCCTTCCATGGGAGTGGATTACAGCAAGCCTGGGTAAAAATGAAATTATGGCAGTGCAGATGTGGGGTCCTTAGCACCAGCTGTTGGGATGTATGAATCCTCTTTTCCTTTTCCACACTTGCCAATGTAAGCTTAACCATGATCACCTATGGAGTAGCCCCTGTGATGAAATTCGAAGTGTTGCTACATCTCAGATCCCCCAGAAAACTAGACTTGGTGCGGCATCCATCATCTTTTTAAATAGCCTATCCAAAGGGTGTTGTGGGGTCTGTTGTCTACAGTGACTGCCTGTTGCTTCTCAGGTTGAATTTAGAGTGTTAGATTTTACTGTAAATCATTAAACAGCTGGAGACCTGCAGGTTCTCCATCTCTGCCACTCAGATGCCTCTTGCGGCACCTGGGTCACTCAGGCAGCAGCTGCCTTTGTACAAAAACAAACGTACAGGATACCATGGAGTTGAATAGAAAAGCATATTGTAAAGAGGTTTTTTTTCTCCTTAGCTTTTCGAAGTAGAGGATATTTTCAGTAAAAAAAAAAAAAAGGAAAATATCTTTTCAGGCTTTCCTCTCATTGCAAGGTTAGCTTGACTTGGTGTTTACAGTGCTGAAGTTCTTATTGCATCTTACAGTTTTTAAGTGCATACAGGACTATAGTGTAGTGGGGTTTCTATCTTCATCAAGTATATTTGAATTGGTGAAATGATAAATAGTGTTTCTAAATCTGCATGTATATGCCATTTTATGACATACATGCGTAATTCTCATTTTTATACTGCAGTTGCAAAAGACAAAACCATTATATTGGTGGAAGGTTTCATTGTTTTTTGGTTTTTTTTAACAGCAAGATCTTCAGTCTAGCAAGCAGAGAGAGAGATTTAAAAAAAAAAAAGAAAAAGATTCCAATGAATTCCAGTAACTGGAAGCTGAAAGTCACCAAATTCATATTAGAAATAAAGCGTGCATCTTAAAACAGAAAATATATATTTTCTGGGTGATTTATCCAGATTGTGAAAGATTTTGGGAGAACTAGTCTGAATTAGATGAAAGAAGAATATGGTCTATGTGTAGCGTAGATACTGTATTTGAAAAATATTAGTCCTTGGAAGCCTTACAGCCTGTGCTACAGAACAGATAGACTAAAAATTATGAAAATGGTCCAAGCAATGAGTTCATAAAATCTGTTGGTTTTGAAAATTACCCTAGGTCTTCCTGCCACAGGTGGTTGTCAGAGTTTTGTTTGGAAGCTGTCTCTGGTCTCAAATGCACGTTTCTTATGTCTGTGTGACCACAGGTTCCAGGTGCCTGCAAGACTGATTCAGTCGATCTGTCTTCCAACTCAGATAAATTAAGTTCCAGACTTTGTTGTCTTGGAAACTAGATTTTAAATACCAAGATCTTGTTAGTTGTGCGCAAAAAATTAGAGTTGTTATGTTTAGAAGACCCTGCAGAGAGTAAAAATCTTTAAGTCAAGATACTTCAATATAATATTGCTTTTTTTCTTTTTTTTGTCTAAACAAATAGGAGAGCTTATATATATATATACACATATATACACTGCGTCTCCAAGAGATCACACAAAGCAAAGCAGTGGTGCAAGAGTGGAAAGCATGCAACATGCTTGAAATAGAATCATAGAATAGTTAGGGTTGGAAAGGACCTTAAAGATCATCGAGTTCCAACCTGCCTGCTGTGAAAATGGCAGCATGCAGATAACAGTTACTACTATTCTTCATCTTAATGAAAAATGTAGCTATTCTTGGAAGAAAATGAAGGTGTTAAAATCTCCACACTTGAAAAACTGAAGCGAGTGCATCTGAAAATTAGTTTTGAATTAAATCTCACTTGTACAGAGGAGAAATGCTTAGATTTCTTGTGCTTGTAGTATATCGTTAACAATTGTGTTAACTTGTCCTTTGGGTTTGCACTATGTTTTCTCCAAGTTCAACTTCTATACCCATTAAGTTTCAATCTTTTAAAAGACCACAAACTTTAAAATTATGCATGTCAGGCAATAACAGCAATACATTTTTCTGAATGTTTCTTTAAGAATGAATCCCTGAATTCACAGAATTTTCAGAATATTTTAGCTTTTTAAGAGGAAACCTCATGTCCTTACTAGTTACAGTGTTGAGATGTAATATTTTGAATATTACGCCCTTACTTTACTGCAACTTTGACTATGGAAGCCTGGGAAAGGGCTGCACATAATCTTTTAAAGTCTTTTCTATAAAAGTGGTGACAGAAGAAACTAAGAGTATACTTGGAGGGGGGAAAGGGTGCTGGTTTTACAGTAACCAGTGTCACTGGCTTGTTGAATGGATTTGGAGGAAGGGGAAGAGATAGCTGGCTTATGAAGGAGTTGAAACTCTCCACACTTCACAGTAAAGCCTAGGCAGATAAAAAGCTGAGCCTTATGGTGGAAAATATTCTCTTTTGCTCAGGGATTTGTCTGATTCTCCTAGTAGCTCATTTGCTTATGGCAGGTTTTAAAGCCACATCCTGCCCTCAGGCAAATGAGCAGAGAAACAAGTGATTAAAGACAACTGGAAAGCAAAACCATTGGACGTTATAATAATGGGTACCAATCTTTGGGTTTTTTTCCTGTGGCAGTAGAGAAATGATAAATTCATTTTTTCACCTGAACTTCATCTCCTGTCTGTCCTGTTATACCCACTGCTTGTATATGCATCTCTTTCTGAGTTTCATTACCATACTGTCAGACTTGGTTATTTCTTCCACCAGCGCTCAACATCAAAACATGTATTTAACTCCCATTCTTTAAGCCAAATGAAGATGGCTCTGTATTACTCTCCCCATCATGTGCTAGCATGGAGCTAGCAAAGCAGCTGATTTTCTGTTACTAAACACGATGTTCACTTCATGTTGGAAACTTTAATATAAATACTGCCAAAAAGACTTATCTACATTATGTTAGAGGGTTTGGACCAGTTCCTAGTGACTGAGCATCTTCAGGATAGAGCTGTAATGACAACTGGCAATGATTAGCACCTTCACTACCAAACTTGACGTTGCCTCCAAGCATGAAGTGCCAGCATGAATGATTTCTTCTGTAATGGCTGGACCTCTGGGTTAATGCTGAGGCATATGGGTACCCAGTAAGGTGAGGATTTCTCTGCACAGTTACTGTGATCTTCTTTTTTTATCACTAGTATTATGTATTGTACCTACAGCAAAGTTATTCATGGCTGGATTGTCATTCTAGATGCTATTCAAGGACAAAATGGAATATGCTCTTCATTCTAAAGCCTGTTTCTGGTTTTTCACCATCTATATTAAATATAGAACTAAATTGTGAGGTTTAAACTAGGGGCTTTGTCTCTCTATATATGCGTAAAGACATTTTTTTTCCTCCTGATTTTTCACAAGAACTTGAAAATACCAAATAAACGGATCCATCAGTTATTTTTTTAGTCCCTCCCTCCAACATTTTAAACAACCTGAAGACAGCACACAGATAACTAGATTTAATCAATCTGCCCAAAGAACCTCACACCATTTGTAGCACCATCAGTGGAGATAACGTGGTTTCAGTTTAGGGGGTAAGGCAAATTCCAAAGCACTGTATCCGAAAAGAATTATGTGAACCAACAAGATAAAGCAGATTATAAACTTTACATTGATTTCAAAACCAATGACATCATTTATGTTTTCTTCAAAGAGGAGATCTCTTACTTGCTTTGATAATTTTTTCTTCCAGGGTGTTAGTTACTTTTTCCCGGGTATTTACTTTCTCTTTTGAAGATTACACGGAGATTCCAGTAATCTAATGGTATTAATATCCATTCATATATGTAATAACATTGTTTTGAAATACTACATTCCGGTTGTTAGTGTTTCCAAAGGATATTTGTTCCTGGAACTGTATTCATCATGTTAAGAGTTAAGAAAAGCTGCAGCAAGGTAATGATAAATGCCATTTGTAAAGAAAACTAGAGTTGAAACAACTTAATTTTTAAGACAATTCAATTTCAGTTCTTGACTGCTTGGCCAGACAAGTTAATTTAGAAAGAAGGAGAAACAGCATTTCCTGGGCAGTTTGTCAATGAAATAAGAGCTTACTGTACATGGGACTTTGTATCCTTTATAAGCTTGTCATCTCCTCTCTTTTGCTTGCTCTCCCTGTCTCTGTCTCCAGACCCCTGAAGAGCTAGAGGATGATTCAGACTTTGAGCAGGAAGATTATGACGTTCGCAGCCGAACAAGTGTTCAGACTGAAGATGACCAGCTTATTGCTGGCCAGAGTGCAAGGGTGAGTATAAAATTCACTCACTGCATTACATGTCTGTGTAGCTACAAATGAAAAGGTATACCTCGGAAAGAAATGCAGTGATTTCAGATCTTTTGGGTCATTTAAGAAGAGACAGGAGTAAATTGACCTGGGTGTTTAAAGCTTTTTCACGTCTCACCTCTTTGTAAAGCACTTTTATTGAATGATATTCCCTAGGCTTATGTGGTGCCTTATATCAGCCATTTGCTCCAGCTAGTGCTGTAGGAGGTGGCCTTGCAGGTTTGGAATGTGCTGAAACTGTGGGAGTAGTCAGCAAATTAAAAAAAAAAAAAAAATCACATCAGCGCACCGTGTGCTGTATCCAGAGAAATCTTACATTAGTCATGTTTCCCGGTGTGCAAACCTGTCAAGAAGATCTGTTTAAGCTGCCGAGTAGTCCCTGTAATTTAATTGTAATTGAAGACATTTGTTACTGAGTCGATGTAATTTTACCAGGGTAATTACATCATGATAAACTCGAGTCATTGTGATTTGCAACCTTAGCTTGTTCATGGGGATTGCAAATGAAGCTGATGAGTGCTTCAGGGGTCACAGGTGCTGGAGAAGTGAAGTTTGTTAACGCTCAGGATTATGCCACCTTCTGATGAATGTTTACCTTTTACTAAATAGGCTGTGCACCTCAGAATATTAGAAAAAAAAATAGAATATAATTTGGGGGCAAACATCATGAAAATATATTTGATTGGAAACAGAGTTTTAAAAAAGCTTTAAAAATTTCCAGCAGAGAACCAGTGGGGAACTGGGAGTTACCTGAATGGTTTTTATGGCTGTGGTTTCTTCTGATAAGTGCTAAAAGTGAAGCAATGGACTAAATGAGAAGCATCCTTCCCCCACACATTCAAACACTGTAGCAAAAGTGGGTAAATGGAAAGGTGACTTGAGGGCTAAACCTGAAGACCAAAAGGCACGATGCTTTGAAAGATCAATTCAGAGGACCAGGAAGGAGCTTTTCAGATGCTGTGGGACAACGCACAGTATGTTAGGGCTTGACACAAACATTTTACACCCTGAAAAGAAACAGTAGAGTAATGCAAACCTAGGTGAAGCTTACTTAGAGGTATGGAAGAAATGTGAGACATAGATATGGTGGAATGGGCAGAAGTGTCTTTTTTTATTAAATTAATTTCCTTGAATATCGAATTCAGATGGTAAATAAACAGTACCCTGTATCAGAAAAGCTGTGTTTCTATGACACTACATCCCAAGGACAAAAAATTTTGTCCTTGCTTGTCAATGGCATATCATACATAGCATTATGACCTAGGTGAAGAGCAGATAGATTGTAGGTCTCACCCCAGAGAGCTGGGTGACCAGAAATTGGTATTGATAACAATTCAGTCAGGAGAATTGCAGAGTGGTACCTGGATACCTTACCCTAAAAACAAGGACAGAACAATGTGCTAGATGCAGTTGACTCTTTTTTTATTTTAAAGAGCATAAAGTCCTGTTTGATATATTCAAAGAACTGATAACTAAAGTAAATCTCAGGTATAAAAATATTGACATACTATACACTTATTTCACAGTCTGTTTGTTTTTTTTTTTAACTACATCTAGGATTGGGTAGCATATCATCCTTTCTTGATTTGAAAACCAAGTAAAGACTGCTGTAATATTTTTACTAAGAGTCTAGTTCACCTAGGGACTTAAGAGTCTTAAATTCTATTCCATTTATTATGGTTATTAGCACTGCTGTACTTAAAACCTTCTGCTTTGATCAGCTGCACACTGTGTAAACATAATATATTATAAGGACAGTTCCATTCCAGAATAATGCAGAATGCTATACGTCACAAGAAGCAACAAATGATGAAAACCTGAAATGAAAACATGCTCAGCAGAAGCCACCCAGTCCACAGACTTGAGTGACTCCTTGAAACGTGCCTGCTAAGAATAATAGTGTCTTATTTGAACCTTTTCTGTAGAAAAGCTGAATTTTTATTTCAGGAATGTAATGGATTTGTTTAACATGCTTACTTCATGAAGCCATTAGTATTTCAGTAGAAAGACTGGTGTTGGTCTTCAACAGAAATAAAACTTGAATATATGAGCTGCATTTGCTATAGGATAGTTTATTTAAAAATGTTATCAGCAGCTGGAACAGAAACGTTAAAACACTGTGTACCGCTTTAAAGGGTGTGCAGGTGAAGCTGCCCACAGAGAGAATGAGACATACGTACAGATGGGCTTTCTAAATTTTACTACTGCTATCACTTTCTCTTAGTTTCAGTTAATTCATCTGTTCTAGTGTTTTATGTGTATTTTATATATTTATTTATTAGCTTGACTTACACTGCATTTTTCTGTGGAAAGACTAATGGGCTAACATCGGAAACTGCTGAGTTACATTGATAAGGTCTAATTAAAACTCATGTTGAATTTTAATTTGATTAACTTGCAAATTTCACATTTTCTGATCTACTGTTTATAACCCTTTTTTAGTTTCAGTTTTGGAAAAGGTCAATTATGAATTTTTAAAAGCCAAGAGCATTTTAAGAATATGTAGAGAAAGACTTCAACTGATTGAAAGTGACGTAAACAAGGAGAAATGTAATGACACTTAAACATGTGTCATACCCCATTAAACGCATAATGCAGTCTTCAGAACCCCTAAAGCTCAAGTTGGAAATCGTTATTGGAACTGTCCATTAGATCTTCAAAAGTAATTATTATAATATTGTAGGGTTTGCTTTTTTCTTTTTCTTGGGGAGGAAGGGAACTTTCTGCTTTGTTGATAATGTCAAAGCAGATTAGTGTCAACCTGTGTAGTGCCTTTTTGTGTATCTTCCAAGAGACAATTAGCCCGCTAAATATTATTGAAAGGTACATTAATTATAATTCACTTCAAATGTATTATCTTACATGTCATAGCTTATTTTAGGGTTGGGTTATGCAGAAAACCTCTATTTCTGACAGAGAATGAGGCTGGGGGCTATACTGGCAATTCATTCTGCCTTTTCCCATAGATGTCATTCGTTGTGTTTTTCCAAAAAGTTGAGATTTAACAGGAATTCTATTTAATCTTCCTGTATCAACTGGTGAATAATCTGTATATCATGGCATCACATATATAACTTTTAAATTCTTGAAGGTGTAAGAAGAGGTATAAACATTCTGTGAATTTGTTTTCACCTGTCCTAACAGATATCAAATGTCTACTGGATTTTTCTTGGCATCTTCAATTCCCATAAAAAGAAACTAGAAGTCAGGCATGCTGTTTGGACCACTGGAAATGTGTATGGCTTCTAGCTTCCTTTTTTCATGCCCAACTTCTCCCATTTTTTCCGCAGGCTATCATGGCTCAGCTTCCCCAGGAGGAGAAGGCTAAGATTGCCGAGCAGGTAGAGATATTCCACCAAGAAAAGAGCAAACTGGATGCGGAGGTGGCCAAGTGGGATGACAGTGGTAATGACATCATTGTGTTGGCAAAGCAGATGTGCATGATTATGATGGAAATGACAGACTTCACTAGGTAAGGACAAAATAACCTGTGCTGGGAACTTCTTCCAGCATCCCACATCTTTTTTTTTAATGGGGTGGGTTGTACAATTCTCTGCACGTGGCCGCTCTGGATATTTCTCCAAATGGGATTAATCACATGAAGTTTTTGTCCTGTTTGTTGATCTGTTTTGTTTGCAGATCGTCTTGAATTTCACTAGCGAAGATAGTCTGTGACTTTACAGACATGCAACTGACATTTTGTGTAGTACCCATATACCTCTCTGAACTTTCAACATAGCAACACAATTTGTGTCAAACAAAAATAATAGCAAAACTATTTATATCATTTTGAACTCTGAACTTATTCCCCAAAAATCCCAAATTAAATGAAACTGTTTTGATCTAATATTTTGTTGGAGCCTGTCAGTAATTTCTTTTTTTTTTTTTTTTCTTTAATTTCTTTTTTCGGTTGATGTCTTGTTCTTTTCGAATTGCAAAGCATCAAAAGGCTGTTCATTAATGATATCCTATAAATAGAATTATTTTGCTTAAATTTAGTCATATTGTTAATCACACCAGAGAGAACATTTTACAAGAGTCTTTGAATTACAGATCACCATAATAAATGAAAGGCTTTTCAGTGTTTTTTGTTGTTTTTTTTTTAATGGGAGTTCAAAAGTTTAACTGGTATGTATCAAAATGTGATTAGACAAAACAGCCCAAAAGTCTTCATGGTTTTTTTTCAGAATTAAGATAAGACATTCATTTATTCGTCTCACTGAGATGCTCAAATAGATTGCTTTAGTCTCCGGCTGCTTTATGTCGGGAGCCTTCAACTCATTTCAGAGGAGACAATACCTGCCTTGACAATATAGGGTTCACACAAACCTCATATATATATGTATGTATGTATATATTATATATATATATGGGTGTGTGTGTACAAGTACCATTAATTTGCAAATAACTTGACTATTGGCACTTACCTAGTTAGTTAATTGGTAATAGGCAGCAGCAAACACTTTTACCCCTTTTAAATTTGATTATGCATATAGAAAGTTGTCTTACTTTAATGGATTACAGCTGTTCTTTTTGCAGTAGACTCATCACTCCTATATACCTCCTGTGAAGGGTGGTATTTTAAGGGAACCTTAATTACTTTTGTATTTGTGTTGTCTTTGGGTCTCTGATCCTTCTTCCCAAAGACAGAGTGAAAAACTGTCCAAACAGTGCCATAATTTCAAAGAAGGGAGAAAGGACATTCTAAAGCAGCAGCCCAGAATATGGACACTTTCTGCAACCTCCTGGACAACCTTTGAGACATTGAGCATCAAACTGAACATTTTTTTACCATCAAAAGAACAGAACTAATGTTAGAATGAGAGAAAACTACTGTCACATCTGAAGTAAATAAAAAAATAAATCAAAATGCACCTCTGTCTACATCAGATTTAATAAAAGCTTGTTTAATATATTCCATTAAAATAGAACAAAGCCTTTCACACCTTTTTGGTTGACTATAACCTCAGCAGTGTTAAAATAGAATAATTTTTCAAATGCATGGAGTTTGTGACAGTCAGATCTGATGATATAATTAATGTTGAATCATAGGAGGTCACTATGAAGGATTTTTGCTAGTTTAAGTTCAGCAAAGTGGGATACTTGTATTTGAATATCTGTTTAAGGTAGAAATGAAAGTATGGAAAGAAGATAAAAATGGAAATATGATTCAGTATGTTATTCTTGGCATTATAATGAAAAAAATGCAAAAAGAATCCTATGTTGTAGTTAGAAAAAATGCCTTCAGTTTTTGTTTAAAAAACCCTGTTTGATCATACTATGATTATTCATCAGTTTTGTCTGAAGCTATATTTCTCCACCTAGTATTAAAAAAAACTTTTTCTTGAATCTGAAGCCAACTCAGAAAACTCTGCACTGAATCTTTCTTTTTGTCTATATACATTCTGGTAACTAATGACTAAAATCAGAGTTTTGTGCATAAACTTTATAGTGTAAGAACAGTCTTAAAGCTAATTATATGTTTTAAGTGTCACATTTAAGTGTAACACAAGAATTATGCTTCACATATCTTTGTTTTCTGACAAAAATCTACTAAAAATATTTTCTTAAATGTGACATTCTTACTGTAGACATGACAGGCTCAACATTTAGCACTGGCTTGGGAATAACATAATTTTGAAATAGTTGTGTATTCCTGAAGGAATATTGGCTTAATGAGCACTTAAAAATGCATATACTACTAAGCGTAGCTCGTGCTTGAAGGCGCCATCAGACTAAATTGCTAGTGAGGCATTTTGTAAGGGAGAGGAAGTATAGCAGACCAATTTCTTAATCAAGCTGTACTATAAAGTAGTTAAAAGGTGAAATTGTAATAAATTAAGAAGTCATTCGTGCTACTATTTTAAAATCAAACACTAAACAGGGTCACTAAAGCTGTTGCCTTTCATGATTTATTTAGATTGCGGGTAATTGTCGTGTATTTCACAGAGGTAAAGGCCCCCTGAAGAATACATCAGATGTCATTAATGCGGCCAAGAAGATTGCAGAGGCAGGATCGAGGATGGACAAATTGGCACGGGCGGTAGCTGATCAGGTAACAATAAAAATGAGAGAAATAGGATGTAACTTCTATCAATGAGTTGCCTTTTGCAGGAAAAGGTTATCTTCACTTGGCAGAAAATTGCCTGTTGAAAGTCACTGCCTGGATACTGATCTACCCATTGAATAGAAGTTGTTTCTTCTATACCAATCAACTTTGATTTTGCAGGACAGGGAAGTTATAAATGGGTATATCTAAACCTCAGAAATGCCTAAATTGTTCCACAATTGTTCACTTCTGGACCCGAGTGATTGTTTTAGAATTAGACTGATATATTTGCTGTCATGAAAGCAGACTTGGATGCTCTGTTACCTTCACTGTATGCCCAGGAATCCTTATATTCTTTTCAGCTTGTTCTACCAGCAATTTCCCTTGATGTGGCACTTTTCTTTTTTCAGGATTCCCTGACTCCCTTTCTTCTGCTTTGCATCAGGGTGTTGGACTTTCACCTTACACCCCTCTACTCCATGTTCTAGGGTCTGTGTCCTCAGTCCCATTACCAAATTCATGTCACAGCTGGAATGGTGAACTTGCTATATCCAGCCCCTTTCTTTCCGATTGCATTATCTATCTGGGGGGCAAGAGGAAGCATCATGTTAAAAGTCGAGAGCCAAATTTCAAATCCAGGTTCTAGCTAGCTCATTTTAAATTTGGGCAAATTAAATTTGGCTATTTTTTTCCTTTGTAAACTTCCTATAGTTTCTTTCCTTTCATTGTCTTCAGGACAAGTTTTGCTGGAAATGGGAACTGATAATTTCCTTGACTCTAGTCTTTCTCTTCAAAATATGTATTTCTTTTTCTTCTTCAAGTAAGCATGTGATAGTGGGTAACTGAAGCTGCCCGTTTTCCTATCACCTCAGAAATTTTAGGTTTAGGTTTTCTTCATTATCAGCAAGCATTTTTCCTGTAGTTAACCCATTCCAATCTTTCAACTGTAGCATCTGTTCATTTTAGCATAAGAAAGAAGAAATCCATCTGTCAGCTGATGAAATTCCCAGTCTACAATATTTGCAGAGGTGGAATATTTTAAAGAAAGAAACACGAAGAGACTTGTTATGCTTAGAGTGCATTGACTTGAGTCACATTTTAAATTTCAGAAGACTGTAACATGCACACTTTAATAATAAACAGTAAAATCACTATGAGAATAAAGGGTTTGTTTTAGTGCTTGCGCTTTAATGATATTTTACAGAACTTTGGAGACACTCATGTAATATAAACTTTTTATGGACAGTTGCATTTTTAATTACTGTTCCAGGGAGAGGGATCTAACATTTTCATTTGCTCCAAGGTACTTGTATTTAAAGCCTTGTCAGCTCTCTAGAAGTATTGCTTTAAAGTTTATTTCTTTCGCTTCATAGACTTCAAGAGTAGGGTAAATATTTCTCTATTAAATTGTCACTGGTAGGGAGAGGAGGTCCCTTAGGGATTTGTGCCTGAAAGATGTGGCAACTGTCTGAGAAAGAAAGGCATTATAGCATTGCCATAAGTATAGAGCAGATTAAAGCTAACAGCCATGATGAACCTCCACCTTTGTGTGTTGTTAGTTTTAAAGGGAGAGAAAAAAGCAAAGTGACTGCTTTCAGGTTTATAGATGACAGTATAAGCAGCTACCTCACTGCAGATATATTCCTTGCCAACATTAGCTGTTGGGGCTAGAGCAGTCATCTCAAGTCAGCGGTTGTGATGCTGTTGCCTTGTGTGTGTTTAATTCTATTAGTTTTTGTTGAAGGGCCCTGACAATAGTTTACAAAAATTGAGTATAAACTTTGCAAGATGCTAAAAAGTCATATTGAGAAAATCCTAACCCTAAACCCTAAATCTTGGTTCCCTGTGCAATCCATTCAAAGAACATTGTCAGTCAGACTTTGTTGGGTAGCCCCAAAGAATATTTATTGGAGACATGCTGTTAGCAATGGACGCTTTTAGCAATGTTTCATCAGTGTGAATTACTGAGATCTGTTCTCTTGAGGCAAGCAAGACTTTGAATAGTAACTACGATAGTGTTGGTTTTTATGCTGTTGATATTGTGGGGGATGGTGCAGTTTCTATTAAGAGTCCCAAAGACTATGAATAAATTGTACTTGGGCCTTTTCTAATTATATTGATTATAAAACCTTCACTGAGTCTACCACATTTGACCTAATGTAATTTGTATTAAAACGCTCTTGAGATGCACAGCGTCCGAAACAGTACAGGACTGTAGATAGCCTTCCCTCTAGTATGAAGAGGTATCCCTTAGCCATGCAGAGGGACCAGCTTATCTCATTGTGTTCTTGAGAAGGGCTGCAAGACTGATGTCATCTCCTGAGAGGCTCCGTAATATGTCACCTACACTTCAGTAAATAATTTCCTTCTGGCACAGATTAAGGTGTTTATGCATTAACAATAAGCGTGCCAAATCTGTCTATACCAAACCAAAGTCCTTAGTGTGCCAGTAAGGGGCCTGGCTGCTGCCAAGTCTAAAGCAGAGCCACGTCCTCTGAAAGTCTCCATAAATGCCAGGGAAGCTGGCAAGACAGTCAAGAGTTGGCATTACTGTGGATGTAATCAGTCAGAAACAGGTTTATCTGGACTTTAACTGGTCTTTGTTGTATCTTAACCTGGACTCCCAGCAGACAACCTGGAGTTTCAGGTCAAACTTGGTCTTTTGGCTGCTCAATAGATTCTTCTGTTCTGGACAAAATTGTATCATAAGTGAACCTCCCCCACAAACATAGCAATGATATTATTTTCGTGGTCTTTCATTAGTGTACGACAGAGTGATTTCTTCTTTTTACAAAAATGTATAGTTCATCTTCAGGTTACAATTTGTAAGTCTTGAGTTAAATGAAAGGTAGTGTTTGAATTTTCACGTTTCATCAAGTATTCCGTGTAAAGACGAAGTGAAATGGACACACCTCATACACACACAGTGCCACTATTTCCTTTGATTACTTCTCTATAATCATATAAACTTAGCTACATCTAATAAATATTTTTTTTGCCTGTAGTGCCCAGACTCAGCCTGCAAACAGGATCTGCTAGCCTACCTGCAGCGCATTGCCCTCTACTGCCACCAACTCAATATCTGCAGCAAAGTCAAGGCAGAAGTTCAGAATCTGGGAGGAGAACTTATTGTATCAGGGGTAAGCTGGTATTTGTATTTAGCCATTTATGTTTTGCATGTAGCACTTGAAAAGGAGCATTTTTGATGGCAATAATGTAGAAAACAAAAATACAGTGATTCATAAGCAAGCTTTTTAAAGTGTTATCACCATTATTCCAGACCTTGCAATAACTTGCATAGAGCAATTTAATTTTCCAATTACCCTTTGTTTATACTAACCTTGTAAAATCTTCCTTCTTCCAAAAGAAAAGTAATTTCATGGCCTAGAAAGTCATTGCCAAGCTGTGAATATTATAATTATTTGTAGCTTTTGTATATTTGCTCATTATAATTCTTCTTTCCTTTGTTAGTACTGGTAATTTCCTTCCTCTATGCAGAAGCCAAATCTGTATGAAGTGCATATTGTTAAGATGGTGATGACTAATGGGATTTCATTCACTCAGGTGCCAGTGAACACTAGGTTTAGCAAAGCCTCTGGAAGGCCAGAAAAATATTTTAATTTTTGATGCACGTGCTGTTTTCAAATCCTATTGGCAAGCACAATGATTATATTCTCTAATTCCCATCCAGTTATTTCAGTTACATTCAATTAATGCTACAAACTTTTCACACACAGTCTATTTTTTTAGAAATAACGACAGGAATGTGCAGCAGTAGTAATACCATAAACAATGAGTTTTCTACATTTTTAAACTATTTTTTCTTCCCTTCTCCTAATGATGGACTCTGTGCCTCTAGGAGGTTACTAGAACCGAACAATATCAATTGCTGCTTTTCATGGTTTTCTTGTTTTGTTCTTTTAACTAATCACTCTAGTATTAGCCCAAAGACATCTTTGTTATCTTCTAACTCAAATACAGACCATATGTATGTAAATCTATAACAAGTTTCACTCTCCTGAGTGTGTTTTCGAAATTATGGTGATTTGTGAGACCCAAGATACTTGAAAAAAAGATTGTTTTCAAATGGAGTTCTGAAAAAGCACCCTTTCATTGTTTAAGCCCAATCAAGTACGGAGATTGTTAGGACAATTAACATATGCCCTTCATTTCATCCATAAGATTCCCCAGTGAAATCACTGGCCTTCCTCAAACATATCAAAAGTCAGAGCAAATATTCTCAACTACATAACATTTTGATTTTTTGCAAAGCACTATAGAAGGTCTTAAAACATTTGACAGGCTTTCTTGGATCAAACATTCTGAAGTGATAGATGCAATCCTGAAAAGGAGCTGCTTAAACGTTCCTGTGTCTGTCCTGCAATTGGTCTTCACTTCTTGACATATGTACATATGTAATTTTAATACCTTGATCTTCCCACAGCAATGAAAAGATCCTCTTCCATTTTCCTGATTTTAATCTGTCCTTGTATCGCTGACAGCCATGCTGCATAGTAAATGCTATGATCTTTTCTTACCTACTGCCATCTGGGTCCAGCTTTTCATATCCATTGAGTTGTCATATTCATCTATCTATAACAATTACCAAAATCAGTGCTTCTGCCAGCTTGGCTTTTGTGGTTGTGTGTGTTTCTTTTTCAAGTCTCTTTATTCAGTGTATGTGGATGCTGAATAAGCCATTGTGAATCTCTAGCATATATTTGTTACTGGAACATTACCATCCATTGTGAAATTTAAGTGGCTGAACCGCTTGACTTCATCATTTCCAGTCTGGCATTGTTAGCATCTGCTGCTTACCGGGCTTCATCACCATTGTGTTTCTGTTTCGTTGGGTTTTTACAGTCAGTTGCAGAAAAAGGCAAAACTAGCTTCAACCACAGAAATTATTTCAGTCTGTTCCAAAGACTCAGTAGGACTGTCATAGAGAAAAGTTTGAGATTGCCCAACTTGCGTCTTCTGCTGTTGCTCTGAACAGGAGGTCATACAGAAAGTTGAACTCCTGTGCATCCCCTTTTGAGAGCATTGTCTTTCCTGATAGTGTTTTCCAAAATGTTTATCTTCAACGTGCTGGGTACTGTATGCTCCTTTGCTATCCAGAGATCTGGTATCCAACTGCACATCTACATCTGCTTGTCTACTTGCTGCTTCTGCTTCCATCTTCTTCTTCATTCTCTCTTGGATAGCCAATTGCAAATAAGCAGTATTTTATTTACCTGAAAATGAAATACCATTATTTGGCAACTTGCATACAGTACAATGTTAGAAGTACAATAGAAACCCAGAATTCAGGCTTCACAAGGTATGACTACAGAAGTAAGTTTATGTGAACGCACAATATTTAAGTGTTTTGATGTAAATATCAAGCACCAGGATAATTGTTACAATACTGTAATTTAGTACTGTGTTTACAAAGAACTGCGATATAGTTCAGATTGATCCAAAAGATGAGTTATGATTCAGAACTATTATGGGGAGTACAATCTCTGCTTGAATTTTTGCTTTATTAAGACTATTTAATCAATATTTATAAACGAAATGAACATATGCACATGTATGTATGAGTCTATGTGTGGGCGTTTGTATATTTATGTAAAAAGGAAAGAGACAAAATCAATTAAAACCTAAAAGACAGATGAAAGCCACCCCACAGTTCTTATAGTTCTAATCTGTTAGGGAAAAATGTGTTGCAACAACTTCAAAAATACTGTGTACTTAACATATAATGTGCTGTATATCTTTTGGTGGCATTTCTATTTTTTTTTCCCTACAAGATTCAGCGGTTCAGTATGGTTTATCTCTGAAAAAAAAAAAAAAAAGCATAAAGCTGATCTTGTTTGCTTTTTCCTCTGTAGATTGGTATGATATTAGCACAGCATATGAAGGGGTTCTTTTTGGCATCATTGACTTTGCTGCAAATAGAAAAACAGATCAAAAAGTAAGAAAATGTCTAGCTCCTGAAGTGTAAATTGTTTGAGGAAAGGAAAGAACCCACTGTTGGTTTTTCCTTTCTTTCTTCCGTTCCTTTTCCCCCAGATCTTTCTCTCCTTTGATCTTTCCTATCAAATTCCCTGCATGCAGATAGCAAAATTATTTTCACCAGATAAGTAAGATCTCGCAATTGAGAGTTAGCATGCATCAGCCTAACCTCATTAATATTAATGGTGCAAAGCCAATTTAGACTATATGTTGACTTGGCCCTTGATGCTGAAAGGTGAGACTTTTAATTCCTGATTCCAATTGAGCTTTGAAAACTAAAATAAGGAAATACTGTGTGACACCTGTTCTTCAGTGGGATGCCTTGTAAACTTAAAGAAGATTATGGAGAAGAAAGTAAAGAAAGGGAGTGAGGAGAAAGGTAGAGAAAAGAGGGAAATTTTTTTTTAACATTTCTAATTTGTGTATATGATATCCTTGTTTATAAGAAAAAGTCTCTTTGACCTTGGTCCATAACAGATATCCATTTCTGTAATTTTAAATTTGAATATTCAATTTTTAGTTCACCTCTAAGAATAAACAACTTCCTTTAATAAAATCAGAGACTAAAAGCACTTCAAATTATTTTGTCTCCTGCCTTAGTTTATCTGATGCAATGTATATTTGCTTCATTGTCAGTTGCACCATTGTATTGGAGGGAATCCTCTGAGGTGCTGAGCATATGCTGCTCTCAATTACCTTAACACCATTTATATATACGTAGCTCTTGCTGATAGGTAGCCTTTTTGTGGTAGCTACTTTTGTTGAATAGAGTTGGTTTTAACCATGATATTTGGATAAAAAAGATCAGACTTCTTATAAGACTGATTTTATTTTTTTTAGTATTCCTGTCTGACTCTTCTTAGCTAGACCATTACAATAAAACAGATCTATATATTTATTTCTTACTCTGGAATAAATATCCACTTGTTCTGTTTGCTGCTGCTCTGAAGCTGATCGGCTCATTTACCTACCCTCTGTTTAGGCTATGAACTTGCATTTTTTTAAATTCTTGCTTATGGTGGTAGCTATAGTCTTTCCTGCAGGATTAGATTGAACAGAATCTAAGAAAATCCTTATCCAAGGCAGCCCCCTATCATATTCAGGTTTCATTTAAAATTCTACAAATATAATCTACTATATTATCAGAAAATTTGCCCAAAGAGTCTTAAACTTCTGGGCCAGATAGATAAGCAGTGTCATACAGAGTAACAGCCGTGTACCTTTGAATGCTGTCCAAAAATATTGAATCGATAGCCAAAGCATGCTCCAAACATATACTTCAGCTGGGTCCAATTTCCAGTTATTTTCAAAGACCTATTTATCTTAGCATAATAGGCTCAGCGACGATTCTAAGAGAAGGATTCTTAGAACATTTTGAAGATACAATACAGTTTAGTTAAGATCGTGACTTTATTGTTTGGTGAATTTAAGTGAGGACTTTTTGGGGGAAAAGGAAGGTAAAGAGCTGGAACCACCCCATTAACTTTGGGTACAACATTATGAAAATTCCCTTAATACGTGGGCTGGGAGGTTGGATACATAAAAATATTAACAGATATGGGATATACTACAAGATAACTGTCTATATGTTTATTCTTGATCAGTGATCAGAATATGGTAACTGGAAATAGCTAGTTCTCATAAAAAAAAAAAATAATAAGCCTCATTATTTATCTCAGAATAACAATGTGCATCCAGCAGTTATTTCAGGTGAGCTGGCAGTTTCCCTATCAATTCTGCCTGTGGTGTAGTAAAACAAAATGGTTTAAAGGTCATACTTTTCTTTCATTTAAGACTGAATCACCCTTAAACTACCTCGTGCTGTAAAAGCAAGTTGCTATACATATGGGCAGTGGAGTACCAAGTTGCTACTTATGAATTGTATAGATTCAAATAAAAGTCAGGTAATTGAAGTTCACCTGCTGTGAAAAATGAGTAAGGCCATCTTACTCTGAAGTTGGATTAAGAGCCTGGGCGTAAACAGTTGCTTAAAAGCCACTGATGTGGTATTTCATTTCGCTGCACCAGAAAGCTTTTCTAGGGTTTTTCTTTTGTTTGTTTGTTTTCAAGTAAGCAATCAGAGAGAATCTTTGCATTTAAAATGCTTAACAGTATGGAGAAAATGTTGTTTTGGAGGTTGATAAATAAAGCAATTTAATTTCTCCTGAACTGGGCAAGAATTTAGCATTCTGTAGAAGAAAGTTTGCTAAAGGAAGAGTTGGCAAATTGGCAAAACTGTCAGGTTCCTTTTCTTTGGATTCTCAGAAGCACAAAAAGGCTACACCTCTTATTTTGCTAGCAACCAAAGAAGTTTTACTGTTAATTTATAACAGAAATGGAAGAATGTTACATGACATATACTCAGAGAAACAGTCTGACAAACAAGGGTTTGTACATATTTCTGGGCTGGGCTGCTTGGACTGGCAAGGTCTCAATGTTTTCAGTAGGAAACACCTGAGCTAAGACCTAGCTGTGCTTAATGATTAATAGATACCACTAACAGAAATTCTGAGTTTTCTGCTAGTGATTCAATTTACTTGGAGCTGAGGGTAAGAGCAGTTATTCCTAAGTAATTGCTGTGCTCATGTTTGCTGGACAGTGAGTGCTCAAAGCTTACACACCACAAAGTGATATCGTCCTATGCCTAAGATGACATCACGCAAGGCTAGGGTTTGGGTTAGGGTAGTACACGACAAGTGGATAAAACATAAGTGAATATATTCAGCTTGGTAGAGAAGGTGAAAGATGGACCCGGGGACCCTATAGATATTTACTACATTGTTAAGAGTATAATTTGACTTCTGCATTTTTCTTTTTTAATTTAAGCTTTTTATTTTTTGCAAGTTGATTTTCATGTTTAATCCACAAGATTGTAGTAAGAAGTTAGAATGACAAAAAATGAAGTTGGCAAATATAAGCAGTGCATTGTATGTACCAATGTTGTGAAAATAATGCGAGATGGAACTCACGGAAATATATTTCTTTAGGATGGGGTTGGTGGAAAGGAGTTCTGTTTTGAGATTTGGAATGAAAGGTTCCAGGACAGAAAGGCTGGGACTAGGTGGGGAAAATGAAAGACCTTCATTTGCATTGTGCATTCACCATGTTGTCTGCCTTGGAGGAAACGAAAGAAATGAAAAATACAGGGAGAAGTTTCAGCTTTTGGGATGGAGATATATTAAAGTAACTTCTACATATGTGTTTGAATGCATGCAGACATATTGATATATAAGAGGGTGAAATAAAGCCATAGTTGAGCATACTCTGTTACAAAATATGTGACTATATGGAGCACCTGTTACTTATAAATATACAGGTCCTGATAAGCCTTTGTCTGGAACAAATTGAGCTTTTCTGTTTGTGACTGATGCAGGAGTCTCCAACTCCTGCTGGCACAGGCTGTGTCCCTCAATACACCATCCAGGAAAGAAACTACCTGATGATGTGGCAATATAAAAAATTTATCATCCTGACACTGACTCAATTTACTACTCCTAAAGGATAAAAGCATCAGTGAGTTATGTAGGTTAATCAAAATGAGTGCTGATAAAATCCTTCATGGTCATATATTCATTATATAGGATATATTTTATGGAAACACTGTCTTAAGGTTTTCTGAAAGTTAAAATGGTGAAGAACTCCTAATTATCTGTGAAACAGCTCAAAGACAAATTTAAAAAAATACCTAAATAGGTGTATCTATAGTGGCTTTAAAGCCATTTATAATATCCCTTCCAATTATGTAACAATAATAAAGATTTAGTTCATTAGATAAAGGTTACCTATTGCTTCCCAGTAAAGGTAGTGCAGACCAGGAGCCCAGGCAGAGAGTTTTTTCAGCTGGCATCCTTGGAAGGGCTCAAGCCTCAGACAGCAGCTGAGTGGATCTAATGTTGGTAATCAACTCATTTCAAGCTGAAAGTTGTACAAGAGACTTCCAGAGATCGTTTCCAATAAAAATTTGTATGGTGTTTTGACTCAGCTAAGTGAAAGATCCCATAGGATCTTCTTTCTACATCTGGGAGTTCACATGGTTTTACCTGTATAACTCTTGCTGGATTGGGCAATAGTATGTGCCCTGAGCTTTGGGCATCTGGGGGATCCACATAAAGAATAACACAGAAGACTTTGGAAAGGTTGATTTATTAGTGTTAATGGTTATTTCTTCAAAGCAGCTGAGTGAAGGTGGATTGGTGGTGGTCAGAGTTTACATAATGTAAGGAAAAGTAGATGAATGAAGGCTAAGACATACTGAAAAATTCAACAAGAAAATATTTTTTAATAAATTATCTGAGTTTCTTTTAAGCTATATTGTTTTGCTATAAGGCTGTTTTCAGGACTAAGAAACTATCTCAGTGTATGTAAATGAATGTGTAAACACATAAATATGAAACAATATAACCTGCATAAATGAAAAGATGTTATGTAGAGTATCATTTGCAAAGCAAAATCACACTGCACTTGTCTTCATTAGAATATATTCATGGAGACAAGAAGCGTTCACATGGTCTATATGTCTACATTTGGTAGGTTAAAATTTAGACAGGTCAGACTTTTATCCTTATTAAGAAGTATTTTAGCTAAAGGGAACATGGTCTTGTGCTTTATCATGTAACAAATATTCACAAATTTCGGAAAGATTACATCTATTGAAATTTCTCATTAGACAAGTTTCTGCAAAGAAAAGCATTTCTGATACCAAATAATGTTAAGCCATTTTAATTCAATGAGAACAAGTGTTTCGGACTCAAGATTGAGGCTTGAAACAAATATGATCATAGAAAAAGATTAGAGAATTGAAGGAAATACTAATGTCTATGCTTCATTACATACTGCATTTGTTTTAAAAGTGGGAACCACTCTAAAATCAAAAGTTTGCCTGCTACAGCAATTATGGGTTCAGTCCAGCTTATATTCTTATTCCAGGCCATGCTGAATGAGAGAGAATATTATGGCTTTCTGATACACAAACTGCACCAGCCCTGCGATAATTAGCAAGGCTTATGAGACCATTCTAACATACCCTAAGGTATGGTCCTAAAGGAATATTTCTAAAAACATTGCTATAAGGAAAGAGAGGACTTCAGTGCTACCTTATGTTTGCTTCTTTCTCTGTCTTATTACCTTTAAAGGAGGTGGTTTGGGACCAAGCTTCACCATGCTGTATTAAATAAAATGAGGCATTCTCTGTTGGCCTCCTTAGCACGCAGCAGAAATTTGCTAAGAGGTACATCCTCTGACTTGAAATAAAAATTAGGTTTGTTTCTTACATATGGAAATATGGAAAAATGAATTTACATAATGAAAAATCTGACACACAGTAGGAGATTTTGGGCTGTTTCATATACAGAAGCACATCTTTTAGCTCTCGCAGTTATTTAACCTCCTGATTTGGATAGTGGTGAGACTTAGTCTCACATCTAAAGTACTGTCAGATGCTGCTTTTGCAGATATTAAAAGACCTCGTGAAATTCGACAAGGGCAAATGTCTTGTACATGGGTCAAGGCAGTCCCAAGCACAAATACATGCTGGGAGGAGAATGGATTGAGAGCAGCTCTAAGGAGAAGGACTTAGGGGTGCTGGTTAATGAGAAGGTCAACATGACCCGGCAACATGTGCTTGCAGCCCAGAAAGTGACCGTGTCCTGGGCTGCATCAAAAGAAGCATGGCCAGCAGGTTGAGGGAGGGGATTGTCCCCTTCTGCTCCGCTCTGGTGAGACCCCCCCTGCAGGGCTGCACCCAGCTCTGGGGTCCTCAGCACAGGACAGACACGGAGCTGCTGGAGCGGGGCCAGAGGAGCCACGGAGATGGTCCGAGGCTGGAGCAGCTCCCATGCGAGGACAGGCTGAGAGAGTTGGGGGTGTGCAGCCTGGAGAAGAGAAGGCTCCGGGGAGACCTTCCAGCACCTTCCAGTGCTGAAAGGGGACTACAGGAGAGCTGGGGGGGCTCTGGATCAGGGGGTGCAGGGACAGGATGAGGGGGAACGGTTTGAAGCTCTGAGAGGGGAGATGGAGCTGAGATCTTGGGAAGAAATGTTTTCCTGTGCGGGGGGTGAGGCAGTGGCCCAGGTTGTCCAGAGAAGCTGTGGATGCCCCATCCCTGGAGGTGTTCGAGGCCAGGCTGGATGAGGCTTTGGGCAACCTGGGCTAGTGGGAAGTGTCCCTGCCCATGGCAGGGGGTTGGACTAGGTGATCTTGAAGGTCCCTTCCAACCCAAACCATTCTTTGATTCTGTAACAACTTCAAGTGAGACTCATCAGTTTTCACTTTAATTATACTTCTTGACAACCTGAGATGCAGATGAGTAACAAACACAAAAAACACTCGCAGACAAGATGACATAACCTCAAGGGAAAACATTGGCAGGTTTTACCAGCCTGAGCAGAAGCAGTTAGAAATACTGAACAAAAAAGCTTACAACAATATGTTTAATAAAACTCACAATAGGAATGTACTTCCATATGTAGGAGGTCATAACCTTTCGGAAGAGATCACACTGGGTGAGAAAGTTTAAGAGTTGTCTTATATCTTTAACCTCCGAAATAGTTTCTTCCACACTTGGAGTGTATTATTAGTACTATTGCTATTATTATTTATGAACCTCACAGGAGAAAAGGAAAAATGTCTCTGTTCTCACATCACATCATTAATCTTACATAACTTATAAGCAGCTGCGTCAACAAAAAAGGTTTGTTTTCTGTGATGTATTCAAGATACAGATATGGAGTCGGAGGGAAAAAACTATCTGGTATTTATTCTAACAATCAATCCTAACTGTTTACTTTTAGATATTCTCAAATGCTTTCTTTTAACATAAATTCTTTCTAATTTTGACTAATACATCAAAATACACTGCGAACCAGGTTGCCAAGTAGGTAATATTATCACTAGAAAATGAGATGAAACATACAAGTGATTTGTCCTAAATCTCATTATAGACCAAATTAGAACTCTATAAAACTAGGGTAGAGCATCAATATCTGATCCAAAAAACAGCAGAAACATTTTCATCCTTTTTATGCCTGCAACTAGATTTGACATCCCCATTGTCAAAAAATTAGACAAGTTAGAGCTTTACTCAGTCTCAGATGGGATGTTTCGTATTTCATCATTCCTTAGCTATGACAGATAATGAACATAAAAGGTTTTTCCATTCATCCATCAAGCTGATTCACTACAGCAAAAGGACATCTTCAGGTCAGAGACCTGTCTGTGTTAGGGTTTCAAACTTTTATGATATGTGTCAGCTTGGCATTTTTACATGGCCTTTTCAAGCTTTTGTTTCAATTTCTTAACGTATATCCATTCTTGCCTTCTGTAGGTGTACTAGTAGTATATATAATGTTTCTGCGCAGTTGGAACTCCTCAGCTTTTCACAATCTTGCTGTACTCAAACTTTACAGACAGCAGCCATTGGTGCCTTAGTGGTGCCTGCCCATTTCCCGTTATCTGTCCATCTTTTTAAGCAAGAAATAAAACACTTTGATTTTTTTCTTCAGATAGATCTTTGATCTCAAACTCAACCTGGACCCTTTTATTTCCTTGACTTCTCGTGGCTGGTGCAAGTGATTAAATCAATGACTTGATCTGCATTTACATAGTTTTCTTATGCTTTTAGGCTTAATTTACAACCCTTAAGAAAATATTTTAGAGTATCAAAGTCTTAATTTCCCATCTTTTTGCATTTCCACGCATTCATTTAATTAATCTTGGTTGTATTCCTTGGAACACTTGGAATATTTCCCTCCTTTCTTGAAGGTATATGCATTTTTAACATGTTTTCAGTGACGTGTATTCTTTCTCTCCTTTTGTTCACTGTTTAAGTGAGTAAGGTGTTCTAGTGTACGTTCACAAATCAGTCTTATCTTTTTTGCTCTTCCCTTAATTTTCTCATTATATCATCCTAAGCAGGTCAAAAAAAAGATTGCAGAGTTGAGCAGTGCTACCCAAAAATATCATCTGGGGTATTATCTGCTACCTGTTCTATTGAATGGTTTATATCACATTATCATGGTGAAATCTACCTTATTTCTCATCTTGTGTTGTTACTGGAGAATATTCTTGGCCATCCCCAGTCTTCCAGAATTGTGCTACTTCCATATATTTCTGTTCTAATGAAAGACAATTTATTCTTTTTTAGCAGATCTTAGAACTGCTACAACAAGTGTAATATTTCTCCTATTTAAAGATATATCCTCTGAAGATCCTTCTCTTTGTCAGAATGAGCAAGCTTGCTTAGGCTTCATAAGGTCTGATGGTCATGGGAGTTCAAAATACATTCCTACTTTATTTGGCAAAAACAACTGCGGTGCAATAGTTAAGTTGTAGGTTACCTAAGTTATGAATTAACTGAATTCTACCCGGTACTTTTTACCACAAAAGCCTTTAAAAGTCCAATTTGTCTTTTCTCTTTGGCAGACTAGTAGACATACATGCTTATAAGGAGTAGATGCAATACAGGGTACCAGAGGTGGTTTTCCTCCTCTCTGTCTTCATACATGCAAATAGCTTGAAATCAAGCTCACGTAATGAGAAATCAGACAGATATTTGTTTAATTCAATTATGAACTGAAATTTACAGCACCATCATCACTTTGCATTACTCAGGTACAGCCTAGTAACTGTGTTTGCATTGTGTTCCTGAAGTTATATATCATCTCTAAAAGTCACCATAGCTCTTCATTTAATCAACTGGACTAGACAGTTTGTTGAATTTTTAAAACCACAAATATACTGGTTTAAAGTGGCTTCTGCAGATACTGCAGGAATAGATTATTATAAAAGTTGTGAAGGTTAAGAAGAAAAATACTTGACTTCTGTCATTAGGTGAAGTGACTGGTACTAGACATTAGTCACACACTTTTTTTTTTCAGTAGAAGGAAAGGAGAGGAAGACAAAGAGCACACCAACAGAGCAGGAAATACACATTAATCATTTTTAAGACTGAAAAAAATAATCATTATTACAATTCACATGATCTTTGTAGCAACAAAAAGCCTAAGGGAAAATGTCAATATTAACTATGTGCTTATAATACCTATGTAATGTAAGATGTAAGGAGCATTCATTTTTCATCTTCCAAAAGGCAAGATCTTATGGTAGCACTCTGTACTGGCCCTGAATAGTCCCCCGTTCTCTCAGCAGTTTTATTTAATGGAGTTAGGTTTAGCAGCATATACTATTTTTAAAAAATTAAATATACAGCTAGGTTATTAAGAAGATCCCAATGGATAATATAAGCAATTATGTTTACTCTTGAACCTGCTTTTCCTGAATTGGGATGATAAAATTGCATTTACAATAAATTAGAGTGAATATCCCATTTTGAGCTGTCCCGTTTCAGTTCTTGGGAAGTTTTTTGAAAAAAAAAAAAAAAAAGAAAAAGTGCTTCAGCCTGTCATTGTCTAAAACTGTACAGTCTTTAAAAGCATCACCTCTTTGCAATTGTGTTGATATTTTCTAGAACTTTAAAGTATGCTCTGTAAATAAATGTATGCCCAGAATTTTGATGCTTCCCTCACTTGTTCTTTCAGCACAGTTTGTCAGTTCTCATTTTCAGTGAAAGAAGGACATAATTCTTTCCTCACCTCCTTCATACAATGATGTAGGTGGCCTACCCTTTGGTTTATTCTATTCAAGGGTCACCCGGGCAGCTGGATTGTGTCATGTTTATTCAACACTGGTGGACACAAGTGTAATTTCAGTTGTAGCCACTGGAATTTCAGTTGCTTGCATCAGTTTTCATAGTTTTGTTCAAAACCATATACAAAACAATGCTACTTGGAAGTCTATTAACCAAATTCATGCCCAGTCTGATGTCAATCAGCTTTTAATGGGGATAGAGCTTTCTGTCCTTCCTGATTGTCATCAAAAGGTGCCAAAATTTATCCCTTTTCCCAATCAGCAAACCCTTTTAGGGCTTGCATGCTCAACCTGTGCTATGGGAGCAAGTGAGAGGAACCATTGGACAGCGGGGTTACTCGGCGTGGAAGAGTCCCTGTTTCCTAGGCCAAGCATAGCTCCTTCAGCACACGCTTTCCTCTCTCCTCACCTCTACTCTACCGCACAATATTTCTCTTGCTCTCTCTCTCACTATCTCTTTTCTGTATCTCTCGGAAATCAGACTGGAGTTCAGAGCACTTTCACTACCTTTTATGAGGTAGAGTGTGATGTCATAGATGGGGGCAGGGCTAGTCAACTTTCTACCCACCCACCCACCTGTGCTGAGGGAGCTACGCTTGAGACCGGAAGCGGTGACTCCTCAACGGTGAGTAACCTCCTGTCTCAACTATATCTTTAACTCTGGCTATAGATCTGGGGGTGGAGGGAAAAGACGTGAGAATGTTGGTTT
>WKFP01014233.1:352579-373389 GCA_011057875.1 Pterocles orientalis
AATTGGGATGATAAAATTGCATTTACAATAAATTAGAGTGAATATCCCATTTTAAGCTGTCCCGTTTCAGTTCTTGGGAAGTTTTTTGAAAAAAAAAAAAAAAAGTGCTTCAGCCTGTAAGGTTGTCATTGTCTAAAACTGTAGTCTTTAAAAGCATCACCTCTTTGCAATTGTGTTGATATTTTCTAGAACTTTAAAGTGTGCTCTGTAAATAAATGTATGCCCAGAATTTTGATACTTCCCTCACTTGTTCTTTCAGCACAGTTTGTCAGTTCTCGTTTTCAGTGAAAGAAGGACATAATTCTTTCCTCACCTCCTTCATACAATGGTGTAGGTGGCCTACCCTTTGGTTTACTCTATTCAAGGGTCAGCCCAGGCAGCTGGATTGTGTCATGTTTATTCAACACTGGTGGACACAAGTGTAATTTCAGTTGTAGCCACTGGAATTTCAGTTGCTTGCATCGGTTTTCATAGTTTTGTTCAAAACCATATACAAAACAATGCTACTTAGAAGTCTATTAACGAAATTCACGCCCAGTCTGATGTCAATCAGCTTTTAATGGGGATAGAGCTTTCTGTCCTTCCTGATCGTCATCAAAAGGTGCCAAAATTTATCCCTTTTCCCAATCAGCAAACCCTTTTAGGGCTTGCGTGCTCAACCTGTGCTATGGGAGCAAGTGAGAGGAACCATTGGACAGCGGGGTTACTCGGCGTGGAAGAGTCCCTGTTTCCTAGGCCAAGCACAGCTCCTTCAGCACACGCTTTCCTCTCTCCTCACCTCTACTCTACCGCACAATATTTCTCTTGCTCTCTCTCTCACTATCTCTTTTCTGTATCTCTCGGAAATCAGACTGGAGTTCAGAGCACTTTCACTACCTTTTATGAGGTAGAGTGTGATGTCATAGATGGGGGCAGGGCTAGTCAACTTTCTACCCACCCACCCACCTGTGCTGAGGGAGCTACGCTTGAGACCGGAAGCGGTGACTCCTCAACGGTGAGTAACCTCCTGTCTCAACTATATCTTTAACTCTGGCTATAGATCTGGGGGTGGAGGGAAAAGACGTGAGAATGTTGGTTTGGGGATTTTTTGGTTTGTTTGTTTTTTTATTATTTTTTAAAATTATTTTTAATTAGCTATAGGGCTCACAGAATGAATTGCATGTGTTGTTTTAGTCACCTGCGGAAAATAATTTCCTTCCTGTTCTGAACTCCTAGAGTTAATGTCACTTGTAAAGCAATGATCATGTTTCTTTGCAGAGGCGGTCCATTTATTAGTGGTTAAACTGATCCTTCAGTATTTATCTTGCATTGTGAAAAGGCAGACTCTGGTTCCCTATAACTCAATTGCTAAACTTCTGTTAATTTAATTACAGTAGTGCTGGACCATCATTTTTCTTAAGTACTTGTGATTAAAGGTCATTATAGTTTCATATATTTATCATTGTTAACTGTGGATTATGCTTGTTTATACAGGACAAGATTTTTATTTTCTGTATTCTCTGTGACTGTTTTTATTTGCTTTATCCAGAATGTTTATGAAGCTATGTCTTGACAATAAGCCAATTATAAGGCCTATTTTATAGATGAAATAAAATTCAAAAGTAAATTGTGGAAGCTGTGAAATTAAGCAGGAAATCAAATCCCAGGTTATGTAACTGAGAGTTAACCTTTGAAATTATAAAGCAAAACAATTTATTTTTTTTCTGTGATAAGAACTTGGGAAGGGCAGGTATATTACTAACCGGTTTTCATTGTTTTTTTTCCTGTGTCAATACCTATATGTTACCATTTTACTTTAAAGCACTGCCTTGTTACCTATTTCCCTTGGCCCCAAGTATTACTGCTTCACCATTTTAATATCCCTCAGCATTTTAAAAAAGGCAAGATGGACTACGAAAGATCTTCCTTTCTTGTTCTGCCTCTTGGGTATCTGTTAAAGCTGTCAAGATGTCAGAGTTCTCATACTAAAGGGCAGAAGAAGGATCATATGAAGATTTTGGCCCCTAGGGATATCACAAATCTTGCTGTTCTTGTTCATTTAAAGCTCTTTACCAGCTCCGTGTGGGGTCTTGTCATATCTGAGTGAAAGGCACTAAAAGGCAGCAATGCATATTCTATAAATCAAAGGCAAAGAGAGTGCAATCCCAGCCTTTTCGGCAGAGGTGGTCCCTAGTCTGATTGATGAAGTGCTTCTATTTTCAGGTGACTAGATGGCTTTGAGGAATTGGGTATAGGATGCAGAGCCTTCCATCTTCTGGCCACTGGCATGTATTGGGGATTGGTCAGTGGTGATGGATAGATGTTCCTCCCTGATGACTCAGTGATGCTCTTTGTATCAATGCATAGGAGATCTGAATGACATTCTGGGAGGAGGAAAGTCTTGTTTACAAAGCTACCAAAACTTTCACACTAATGACTGCTTTCCTTCCTGTCAAAGAGAAAAATAAGGACAACGAATATAAGAATTGGCTCCCTTCCAGGTGGTAGCTTTTCTCGCTTTGAAAAATGTGTGCGAGGAGTTTTATTACTATTGCTTATGCCTTTAGTAAACCAAACATGGAAGCCTCCAAATCTTTCTTAGCAAAGCCAAGAGCTTGTCTAGCAAATTTAGCTTCCCTAGCAAACTTTGATCATTTAAGTAGGAGAAGAAGAGCAGGTTAGTCAATCTCTAATGTTTCGTTGGGAAAACTTTATAGGAATTGCTGTTAAAGATGGTTTGAGGTTTGTTCTTTTCAGAGACAAATGCTTTGAGATAAAATTTAATTTAGATCCTAAGCACATCCTTCACTGATGAGTTTACAAAATTGGTTTTGCACATAATTATTCTTGCATAATGCAGGAGACTTTATTTTTGTACAGAATAGGTAAAACATAAGGAGCAATTTTACAGTGCCCCTAATTTCACTTCAACGGTAGGGAAGCATTTTGGTGGCACACAAAGGGAAATTATTTTTTTTTAAGCAATATAAGGATTGGGAACAAGAAATCAGAATTGGTATCATTCAGTAATTAAGGTGAATTAGAGATACTGCTCAGCGCTGAGGGGATATTATAGGACAGAAATGTCAGTGGATTACTTTAATCCAGAGAAATTTGCTCTCTAAATTTATCTTGTTAAGATGAGCAAACCAGCAGTTGACTGACTTATGTATAAGGGGGCGTTTGTAGAGGGAATGATATTCAAAATGACTTAAACTGTTGTGATAATTAACCTGGAATCTGCCTGTGCCAAATATAATATTTTTTTTTCCATGCAACCCCAGGATGTGGGTTTGCCTGAGTAACCTAACACTGGGAGAATAAATAGGCTAATTTTACTGAGCTAATTCCCCTGTTAAATTATTTTACTGGCAGCTATGATTAAAAAAAAAATTAAAATGTCTAAAGTGCACAGATTCCAGTATTTTACAGCTTTGGCTTGAATGTGTATTGAGTCAATTCCGATGTTTGTTTTAACTGAATATTATGTATATAAACTAAAGAAAGCTATAACAAGGCCTAACTTTCAGCTGATTTTATTTAGTGTGCAATATGGAAACTTTTGAAAGCGAATATCTGAGCAACTTGGTCCAATATGTACTCATTTAAGTGAGTTAAATCTTCATAAGTGTTTTGCAAACTGAGTTATCTTACAATAAGAGATTCTTAAAAATTGTGTTGTTTTACGCTCGCAAGCACATTGTGTATTACAGACTCAAAGCAAAACCAGTATCTAGTGTATTTATACCTATGTATTTCATCAGGTTGGCATTTAAGTTACCGATTTGTTCCTCCATCATACTGGCAAGGTGTGAGCAATACTGTAATGATGTAAGATCATATATAGGGATCAAACATTTTTTTTCAGTATGATTAAGATAGCTATGTAAAATTCCCAAATTTTATGTCTTTGTCAGGCTGATTTCTCTTACAAGTTGAATTAAAACTTTGTGGGTTGGTTCTTACCTTTTTCTATATGAGAAGTGAGGGAGAGCTGTGAAATGCGCCATCTGTTAGCAAACGGTATCAGCTGGCAGCGAGATGCTCATCACCCTGCCCTCTCTTACTGCAGTTTTGGGCTGTTGTAGCACCATTGACTCAAAATTAATTACTTTTAATTTTATCTTGTTTAAGCAAAAGAAGTCACAATGACAGTGCACAGCATTCTAGAGGACTCTCCGTATTGATTGAAATTGCAATCCTTTTAAACTTCGACCTCAGCTCATTTGAATTGTCAACAAAAATACTCAAGAGCTCTTGGGCTGAGTACAGTGGTTGGAGGAAACTAGGACTGCCTTAACACTCTGGACTTTCCGTTTCTGGAACAGTTGCATCTCAAAGGCATGATTCTGTTCAATCATAATCCTTTGGATTTTTATCCATCCCATCTGGGTGTCCCAAAGCAAACACGATGGTGTACCCTTGAAAGCAGATATTGTCATTATTTCCCTTCTGCAAATGAGAATACTGAGCCACACTCAAAGCAGAAAGATCTATAGAATCATGATGAGTTTCAAACTCTATGTCCATCTTCAAGACTTGGGTAGACCAGCATTTCTCTGTCTTCCACTCTATATTCTGGTTTTCACTCTGGACAGCCAAATAAAAATATTAAAAAAAAATAAAAACAGGAGAAAGAGTTCTCTGTAGGTAAGAAATATAGTTTGAAAATTGTAGAGTTGGAAAGAAACCTTGCAGTAGCAAGGGAAGGCTACCCCACTCAGGTTGTGCAAAAGATAAGAGTAGATCTATGGTGTAATGAAAACTGAGAATGTTATTATTCAGAAATCTTTTGCTTGAATTATGAAGAGTTTTTGGCTATTATCTCCATTCCTACGTGGAGAATGATTCATCCAAGTGTAAACATCAGCATCACTCCAGGGTTCCTTTATAATTAGTGGAGATCAATAGCATTTCTAGAGAGCAGATACTATTGTTTCAGGTAGAGGCTGACAACCTTTTAGATTAGTAACATCTTAGAAAAAATGACTGAGGCATGGACAGGTGAATGGAACCATGTGTTCAGACAAGCATAGAGGCAGGGAGTTTAGCCTTGGGGGTCTTTTGAGGGTATATGTTCATATGTCAGTGATGTAAACTTCCTGTGAACTTAGCTGCTGGTGAAAGAAAACTGCCTATTCTTCTTAAGAACAGAAATGTTTAAATTATTTTGTCAGGAGCATTTTTCTATACAAGATACCTCCCTCAGGGTCCCAGTCCATTAGTTTGTGTATGCTGGAGGGATTGATATGGTTTCTAGTATGTATTTTTCCCCCATTTGACACTTTTGGGGATCAAAATAGAAGAACTAAAGAAAATCTAAAAAATATTCATTAAGTTTGGTTGAATTATTGGACTACTGGGTCAAATTCAAGGACAATTTTTTGTAGATGTTGAGCATCTATGCTCAGATTCGCTGTAGTGTCTTTAGGATTCTAATGCAATTTAGGATCTCTAAATATAATTAGGAAGGTGAGGTACTCTGGTACATCTCCATGGAAAATGAACCCATGAAAGATGCTCTAAGGTTCCTCATCTTCTCCACCAAGCACAGAGGGAATCTGGGATGCTTTGGTTCAGCACCTGGAGTTAGGTAGGATGAATGCAGGATAAGACTTCATATACAGAAACTGAGATTTTGAAAACTCTGCCTAGGTCACCGAACACATTGTCTCAATGGTTTTTATGAGCAGATCTATTTTTCCTGACTGCATTCCTAGTGAAATTGTTCAATAACAGACATCTGCAAAAATGCTTCTGGAGAGGTTCTAGTGCCACCAGCAGTGAAAAGCTCTTGGATCCTAAGTAGTATGAAAAGACATTCAGTCACAATTTTTCTGATGCCAGTTGCAGGTAAGTCCATAGATAATCAAGACTAATGTACAATATTCAAGTTAGGTAAGAGCTTTATAAGAATAGAGCCAGTGCAAATGCTTTTTCACTTTACCGTTCTTCTGAATAACAGCTGAATTTATACCTTCATCTCCTTCCTATAAATTTTGGATTAGAGGGAAGATGTGGAGATGTGGTTGAATTAATTTGGTTTTGATAGGGAAGATTATCCTGAAGTGAAAAGCACAGAAACCATTTGGGTTATGTGGATTCTTGAGGCTATAAGTATTTTTGCATTTGTTGTTCAGGAAAAAAGCTATCTAAAGTACTGAATCTCAAAAGAATACAGAGATCAAGTAAATCAGAATGTCCTAACACAAATATTTTCTGAAGAGAGTAGTACAGGACTTAACCAACTTGAGTGGGCTATTAAATAATTGGTGATATTTTTTTCTCCCTTATATAGTTACTCAGTTTTTCCCTTTGGATAAAACACTTGCTTTTGTGACAGTGAAAGTGAGATCACCAACATCATCTACACCACTCTTTTAGATATATTTGTGTGTATGCAGAAGAGAAGGCTAGGGGGAGATTTGTCTACAACTGCCTAACAGGAGGATCTAGAAGAGCCAGATCCAGACTTGTCAGAGGCGCATAGTGACAGGAAAAGGGGCAACAAACATGAGTTTAAATACAGGAAATTCTAATTAGATATAAGGAAAAAAGTTTTACCTTGAGGGTAGTCATAGTCAAGTGCAAGGTGGAAGTAACTAGTCCAGTTGTAGGAGAGTGACCATCCTTGGAGATACTCTCCTGAAGAAACTCATCGAATTCAATTTGTTTTGACCAGGGCATTAGATTTGATCACCTCAAAAGGTTCTTTTCGTCCTTCTATGATTATATGAATATTTGCATAGTAAAATGTAATACAAATGAGCCTTTACAGTTCACAGCAAGATTTTACTCTTTCCACTTTATTCTTGATTTGCTGTCATCTTTGCTTGTTCTGTCCTTGTGAATGGCAACAGCCTTTGCAATTGTTTTTGTTTTGTTCTGGTTTCATTTGTTTGCAGTCTCCAGTAATTCGTACCCGTTTTGCTGGTTTTTAATAACATTTAGTGTTAGCTAAAGTTAAAAATGTAATGAACAAATGCATTCACAAGTTGTATATTCAGTAGTTGACCAGGGAAAAAACCTTCTAGTAAGGAACACTTACTGAATGTTACTGAACAGATTGAGTTGGTCAAACAAATAGAACAGTTAATGGTGAATATTGTATTTGGAATAAAACGTTAGAATTCCCTTTAGAAATTTTTTGCCATGTATTATTAAGCTAGCTCTGTCAGTGCTGGGACTTTTCTGAAAAGCAGAAAAAGAAAAAAGGTTCTTTCTCGAAGACTATTGTGGAGATTTCCATTTTGTTTCTTTATTTCATTGCATACTGTTATAAAGTCCTGAAAAGTTCTCAAGGAATCAGAGAAGGGAATGTTTCCACTGATTGAGTTGAGCAACGCTGTGAGGATCCTCAACTCCAAGGAACCAGAAGCCTTTTAGCACCTAAGAAGTGATCAATATCTTGAATGATCAAGCCCTTTGTCTGCTTTTAGGAGACATAAAATATACATGAACAACAGCAGGCAAACATTAGGAAGCAAGGAACAATTGTCCTGGTATTATCTTCCATTCTACAAGAGGATTTTGTTTTATTCATTTCGACTCTGATGCATTGTTTCCAAGCCCTTTCCTGAGAAAAGCCGGCTCTGCCTGGAGAGCAGCTATCTTCGAAGTGTCTGTGCTGACCTGGGCAAGCGTTAACTTTAGAGATAGGAAAGTAGTTGAAGGAGCAAATTTGCCTCAAAATGTGACAGATCCTCACACGTGAAGACATGGAGATATCTCACACCCAGATGCCATAATGACACTTTTATAAATTAAAAAAGAAGTTAGGAAAATATCACATTTCTCAGCATTGCAGTCTGAAATTCTGCTTTATGCTGCTTTTCTTTTGTTGTTTTCATTGTGACAAAATCAGGAGGAATAGCAGGAGATAACACATTCTTATGTAAAGAATATAGTGTTTCTATGCTTTATTGATTTTCTTTTTCTAATCTGAAGTCTCCTACATTTATCACTGAGAGTACAATTTCCAGTGAACCAGATATGATTTGGACTCTCTTCAGGTAAGACTGTAAGAATGCCATGCTTTTCTTGTTATTATACCTGTTCTCTAGATATAGAACAAAAAGTTTGTTTCCAAAACTCCATTTGAAAGACCACTAAACTATTTTATGCTTTTAATATCTATCTTCAAATTACACAAAAGCCAACTCGAGTCAAAAGGAGGGAGATCAGTAGCACAGCCCAGTTAGATATCCTGTATTTTCTCTTTCAGATTTAACTGCAATTGAATGTGGAAGTGGAAATTTGTACTGAGATGCTCTTGGTAGAGTCCTGTCTGCGCTTTTTTATCTGTGATATCACATTCAGACAATGTCATATCTTGTGTAGGCTTCTGGCATGTGAGTCCCTGTGTAAAATGGTGTCTACAATCCTAGTAATCCACAGACCACGTACATAACGTTTTCTATTAATGACTTTTTAATGGGGACTGATATTGAGCTTCCACAGGCTTCTTACTGTAATTTTCTTCAGTAACCCTCCTGACAATATCACAAAATCTTAGTTATAATTTGAACTAGCCTATCCTGTCAAATGTAATTCCAACTTCATCTTTGTTGCAGACATTTTATCTTGTCCTTGAAGATTAGGTAGGAGCCTCTCTTCATTCAGTCATACAGAAGTCTGTTTCCTGTTAATCACCCAAGAATTCAGGTCATTCATTCATTCAAAATTCAAATTCCAAGGGACAGAATTATTTTAATGTTGTTAACATGGTTGTATGTACTAATTTTGCTACAATTAGTAATGCAACTGCGATGGCCATGAGAGAATCGTATTTTTTGTCCATGACAGTCCATCAAAGGCATCATCCTCCAGGTATTAGTTCTATGCAGAATGAGGCAGATTTAGAAGAAGAAAACCTTGAGCCATCGTGGCAGAAGACTCATCCCCATGTTTATCAATTGTAGGTGCATGTATAGCAAAAAACTGCATGCACTACACACAACCATAATACTCGCAAAATTGTGGAGTGAAATCCTGTTCCCATCTACAAAACTCCTTTGGCTTCCTTGGTCTGTGGAATTGTTCCAGATGTTTGGGCATTCAGGTTGATGTCAAATAATTTAGTAACAGACTCTGAAAGTTTTGAGTCAGTGTTGTAGCATGAAAATGACTGATAAAGCAAGCTTATTTAAAAAACTCAGTGCTATATATGATTGCTTGTCCTTACAGTGCTTCTGGTGTATGATATGGATTGTTCTGTTTTGGCATTTTTTTCTTACTGTGCAGTAGTAGATAGTGAATAGAAGAAAAAGAACTGGTTCTGAGAAATTTTTCCTTGTGGGTCAAAATATTTTCCCCAATTAAATTCTGAAAAGAATGCAACAATATATAGTAAATATTGAGGAAATAACCTACATTATGTTTGATATGTACAAGAAACATTGTAAATTTTGTGCTAGAGCAGTAGTCATATTGGATAAATAATTTGTCGACTGTAAATACAGGTGATGAAGAGAAAAACTTTAATGCCTATCAAAAATTCCAAAATATATTTTTCACCTCTGGGACCTGCCAGGCTGGAGAGAAGTTAATAATAATTTTATTTTTAAAAAAGAAGGACATTTAGTGGTTTCTACAAATACGACATATCGTAGGTAAAACTAGATGGACTGAAGTAAAAGAAAATAAATGCCTGAGTCCTGCCTAAAACCTATCCTAGCTATCTCATCCCTGAGCTGTGATCCTCAATCTCCAGCTTCATAACTCCACCTGCATCAGCTAAAGACAACAGGATTCAGTATCCTTCAGGCTGTAACCTGAGAGTAAGGCTTTTTGAAAGGCTTCTTGTTAAAGATCCATCCACTTGTAGATGTTGATGAGAGAAGAGAGGACAAAGCAAAGATAAGATGAGAAAGCAGGCAAATGATCATGACATTGAAGCCCATGTCTCTGTCTCACAACTGGAAAGGCAAAATATTGTTTTTTCCCCTCAAAAAAATATTTGTAAACTTTCTGGTACCCACTATGAATTTTAAGTGCAGTTCCTGCTAGCTGAGTGTTTCTGAGTTGATGCATGACTTATTATTTTAGATGCTGATTAAGAAATAAACGATACACAGGGTTCCTGCTGTTTGGGCGAAGCAGCCTTTATGTCTTGCTACAAAGTGAAAATTAAAGGGGTTTTTTTGTAGGACTGCTGGATATATTTGAGGTCATTTAGGTGTGGTGTTCCTTAACTTTGTAGAGTTAGTATTCTTATCATAAACAGGTTACTTCTTCAATCGTCTTAATTTAGTGAATGAAGTATAATCTTCCCAGTTTTAGCGATATCCAGTGCTGAATTGTATTTTATTATTATATTTATATGTATATATTGGTTTTAGTTTCATATTAAATATTCTCCTCAAAGCAAATTAATTGGGGTAACATTTTGTCTTTTAGCCTTTTTCTTTTAAAATAGCCTGGGATAAGAAAATCAACTGTATGAATGCATCTCGACAAATTTTCTGTATTATGTCTGTTTGTCGTCTTTTATTGGGAGTGCCAGTATTGGGAGTATTTTTATATACTTATGCTTTTTCAAACTAGCATAAAGCAGTTGGTAATCCGTTGACCTTGTAAATTAAACATGTTAAAATGGAAATGGTCCATAGAGGACAGAAGGTACCCATAGTTTTTGGTGTACTGGTGTGCTTTCTGTTGTCCTAGGAGGTGGCAGTCTTTGTTAAATACGACCAAATGGGCTTGGGAATCCCTATGGGTGCCTTACCTGTAATTGCAAAAATGCAGATGAGAACAGTTATCCGGTTATACAGTGGATTGGCCACCTATAAAACACGACTACCCCCAGAATGACTTAAAAATTTAACATGTATAAAGGATTAAGTTAACTGCCATCAAATGTGAAAATAAATAGCTAGGAAAAGAGGAGTATAGTATTATTTTCTCAGTGTACCCACAGATCCTTTTTTAACACTCTTGTGACCACATTATGTTCCAAATGATGACATTTTGTTTGTTAAAAAATTTCAAATATATAGGATAATTTTCTCAGATGTCAGATGTCTCCTACCATAGGGATGAATGCATCTGAATAGCAAATAGACCATTCTTACGTTGGCTGTCACTAATAGTATCATGTTTTATGCATGAAATGTGCCACAAAAATGTAAAAAAATCAATATTATGAATATGATTTTTTTCTTACATGCATATATATATATATATATATAAATATTCTGTTGCATAAGAATGTAATCTGGGAAAATGGCATTCCTGATTCACCCTCCAGATTCATAGTTGCTTCGTGTAATTTCAGTTGCTCTGGAGGCTGTTAATTGGCTTTTGGTTTGTGATAACAGCAACTGTACCTGTCCCCAAAACTATGAACTTGTTTTGAAAAGGAGGAGAAGCAGGGAATGCACCCAGAATTCATAGATAGCCTTAAGGACTTGGCAATGGCCAAGCTACCTACTAAAAGCATACGAGTCAAGTCTTAGCCAAAAGCATTTGAAGGGTTACAGGTTCTTTTTCAATGTGTTAAATGAGAATTGCTCTTCCCTATCTATACAAAGTAAACCAGACTAAACTCTATTTATCAATAATTACTGATTTTTGCATTCATACATTTCAAGGTCAATATGGGCCATCGTTATCATCTAAGCTGTCTTCCTGCATGACTGATGCATAGACTACGTGAATTAATGTGCATTGAACATGTCTAGTAGTTGTGCTTAAACTAGAGTGTACATTCTAAGCAAAAACATCCAATATTGATTTTACAATTTCTATGGATAAAATCACTATCTTTAATGAGTTCTTGTGATTAATTAATAGCACTGCTAAAAATTTTCAGCTATTTAATAACTAAAATGACTTGCTTCACCTTTTAGCCATTAAGTTATTTTATATCTTTGTCTAATCTGTTGAACTTACAATATTATCAGCTTTCTGTTACTATGTACTTGCTGGTTTTGATCAACTCATTTTTTAATCTTACACTTTGTTAATGGAAAAAAAAAAACAGAGCTAAAAAAAAAACAGAGCTGTCTGAATCTTTCCCGTAAAAGATGTGTTTTGTTCTTGAGGTTTTTAAAATTCTTTCCAGTTCCCTGGTGTTGATCTTCCATTGAGGACTCAGTATTCCATAATTGTGGACACACGATAAACTGAATATTATCATTTAACCTATTTCATCGGTGTTCTCCTTTTTGTATACTCAAGGAGTGATTTCCTAGGATCCTACATAAGATAAAGTTCTTATTGTATAAGTACCATCTGCTATGAAGTTGGCCAAACAGAAATCTACATTTCTGCCTTTTACCAACTTATTAGATACCAATCACTTGCCTTCTGTATGACTTACCACTTTCCCAATTGTTATGTTATCTGCAAATTTCATCAATTAAGTGACTTTTTTTTCCAACTTTTTAACAGAAATATTAATATTGCTGTCATGGTTTATGTCAGCTGGCAATAAGCCCCATACAGCCTCTCACTCACTCCCTCCAGGTGGGACGGGGGAGAGAATCAGAAAAGTGAGAAAACTCATGGGTTGAGATAAAGACAGTTTAATAGGTAAAGCAAAAGCCGTGCACACAAGCAAAACAAACCAAGTAATTCATTCACCACTTCCCATGGGCCGGCGGGTGTTCAGCCATCTCCAGGACAGCCGGGCTCCATCACGCTTAACGGTGACTTGGGGAGACAAACGCCGTCAATCCGAATGTCCCCCTCTTCCTTCTACCTCCAGCTTTATATGCAGAGCATTACATCCTATGGGATTGAATATCCCTTGAATCATTCTTTATGTGCCTTGTTAATTTTGTATCAGCTGAGTTTTTAAGCAAACTATCACCTTTCAAATGTCCAATTATATCAACAGCATTATTTTAAGAAATACAAAGTTTAATCACATTATATTATGTAGGTTACTTTGAAAATGGTTTTACCCACAAAACCATTTGGTTCTCATTAACTGTTTCTTTCCTCCTTTTATTTATGGAGTCTGTCTTAGACTTTGCATTATTTTATTTGGGTGTGCTGTCAGCTGAACTACCCTATAATTTCACAGCTCATTCTATTGGTCCTGCTCAAATATTTCTAGACTAGGAACTATCTAAAATTCTTTTGATGTCTTCCCCCACTTTTCAAGGTTTATTAAAAGCTATCATGATATAGAACATTCTTAAACAAGCAGCTTTTTTAAAACTGCCCATACGATATCATTGCTCACTGGAAGTACTGATTTTTTTTTATCTATTTCTTTTGTGGTATATTTCTGATTTGAAATGTGGAAATACCTCTGTAAATTCAATTTTCTCCTTTCTAAAAAGTGTGGTGTAATTCTTCCCCGTTAGAGTGATGTGGCAATGCAGGGAGAACATCTCTTTTCATTTGCTTTACTGCTAAGGACAAAAATTTCCAGCTTTATTCTCTCCTGTTTCTTCAGCTATTTTGGTATTGTAATTACTGACTATTTTACTTAGATTATATGTATATGTAAAAGAAGCAAGAAATCTTGATTGGCACAAGATTCTGGAAAGTTCCACACATAGTGCTGGAAAAATGCAGCACAGCTTATAAGCAGATCAAAAATTTGAAGCCTTATGGATTTTTTGGGGAAAAAAAACCTTGAAATTATCTTCTCAGCAGATAATAGGCTCTGCTGCTCCAGTGTTCTACCCTTGCATTCACTAATTGCAAAGTTAGCTTGCAGCAAAATCTTTTAAAATTTTTTTCTGACTGATTTATGCCTTCCCTGGGTAGATGGCAGTTTTAACCTGGATAAGTGACTGGTTCTTTATGGATTCTTAGGTTCTTTATGGATTTTGAATTTTCCCCAGCATTCTCTGTTCTTGGAGTTTTATGGGCCAATAACCAAAATTTATTTCTTAAGTTTAAGACAGCTTTTTTTCTTAAATGGAGGCAAATGTATTTGTAAAGAGATCTAAGTAGCAGAACACTATTACTTTGTTTAGGAAGTCAAAGTCTCTGTTAGCATGAAAAGCTATCGTTATATTCATAATTCCCTAACCAGTGCTGGGGAGTGAAGTTTGCTTTCTCTACTGTGCAGTAATTTCCTAGTGGTACTTTTATTTGAAATGTTAATTTTCTTTCTTTTTATTATTATTAACATTATCTGTTTGGAAAAGTGCATATGTTTCTGTGCCCAGATTTTGTAAAGGAATTAACGCACTAAGAGCTTGATTCACTGCTGCCTCGTTCCAGCTTTATGCCGCTGTAGTTCTGCTGATTGCAAGGCACAGCTTAAAACTGAAGTAGCACAGTGGTGTAGTAAGATCGAAATGTTAATTGAAATGAGGTTCATTCAGTTTAATTCTTCTTTACTGAGCCATAATACAAGCAAGGAGCTGAAGGCAATAAGAACACTGAAAGTGCTTAGGTAGCCAAATTGGATACATGGGATGGCTACCAGCAGAATTTGGAGAACACTCATAGCCTAATTCTATGATGGGGTTTTTATGTCTGTCTTCTGATTCCAAGATTTTAAAGCATTTTACAAAATCAGTGGATATTAAGGGTACTGACTAAGTATCTGGATGTTAAAAGTGTGATTAATGATGAAAACAGGGAGCTCTTATCTGCTATAACAGTGGATTGAAACTGTTATAGTTTAATAAATGTAATTAAAATGGCATCAAAATATGTAATGTAGTTTTCTAAAAGACATCATTGCAATCCACATCCAATCTTGCAGAAGTACAAGCTTCTGTATGCCTTTATCAATATACTCCATAAACTTTCTAATGTATTTAAAGATGTAGATTACATCCTTTGTATGGCTTTAAGCATCTAATTTGGTGGCCTTCTCATTTCAAAATATTTCCTTTAATCATTTTGTTCCTTAATATCTGACTTATGTGAAACAGCTGCCAGAACCTTTTTCATAAAAGAAGCTCTAGAGAATGTGAGACTATCAGAAGCCTTCCACAAATAGAATTCATTTAGGAATGTGCAATATGCGCTTGATCTAGTCAGTTTATCCACATTGATTATGAAGTAAATAGTCTTTGACGCTATCACTTTATATTCAATATCAACCCACCAATGTTTCCAAAAGAATCATTTAACAATGAATAATGCTTGATTGTAGATCTCTGCAGTAAATTAGAATATCCTAATTTAATAGAGTATGATCTGTTATTTGCCAACAAACATACAGATTGCCTTATAAATCATGCAGTAGTGTGGTTATAGAATAACACTATACTGAATTATATTTCATTACTCCCTATTGAACAGTCATGTTTCTGCCACATAATGTAATTTTCCATCTTTTAACATAGTTCCTTTTACTAACAGAAAATACAGATTAGTCCTGAGGAAAAAATTTTACTGGGAGCAGGTAATTAACTATCCATTTCAGGGAATGGCACCAAGTACGTGAAAATCATGAAAATGCTTTTTTGTTTTTCACCTCACTGTATGTAGCTGTTTATGTATTTAGTGAATTGTCACGAGTATAAGGCCACAACTGAGGAAATAAAAAATAATAGGTAAGTCTATAGATGAATGTGGTTCCAGACACAGGCTTTCTGTAATGTCTGTTCTCGTTCACGTCATTCACTGACAGGTTTCTACTGAACTCTTCTTGTGTTAATGATTCAAAATACTTGAGATGAAGTATAGTATGTTTTTTGTCATTGTCTTATGAGTGTATATCCAGGTTACCTTGCTTAGAATTCCTGTTAAGGAATCATATGCTCCCAAAATAGGAAAGGTTTGGAGGGAGGTGGGCCTTACATACTAATTAAAAATAGCTAAGAATTTACTGAGCAAGTGAGGTGGGATTAAAGAGTTAAAATAATTTTACATTCAAAATCTGTCCTACAAGGTGGGAAAGACTAATAAAAAATGGAGCAGCATCCATGGTAGAACTGAAAGGCTTTATCACCAAGAGTATATCCCACTTTTTCAGTATTTTGGGAAAGGGATAACTGAACATTCTAAATAGTAACCTTGATTGCTACAGTACTTAAGAGCATATTTTTAACACCTACTAATTTGAGGATGTGCTGTTGGATTGAGCAAGTGCCTCCTTTGCATTATGGAACATTCAGACGTTGCTTTGGAAGTCCCATTGTATGCTTAAGTCCTTTTGAAAAATTTGCCCAGGGATATGTACTTGATTTCAGTGTATGATGGAAGCCTGTTGACTAGAAGTCCCAATGGTTTGAAGTTTAACAAGTTCTTAAGATCTCTTAGATCCAGAGGACCCAGGAACCTCAGGCAGACTTCTTCATGGGAGGAACACAAGGGTATATGTACGAAAAGCCTGCTAACCATAGAGTAAGATTCCCTGTGAACATAAGTATCTCAAATATTACCGTAGCTACAAAACCCTGCAGTTAACTGTTTCATCTTTTTCTTTCTTTAGGGGTTTCAAAATCTCCTTTCATCTTTTCAGATGGGATTCTTTAACAAGCTCAGCATTGGCCTCACGCTGTTCCTGCAGTCACCATTGGGGGTGTTATCCTGGGCTTAATGGGAATAATTAGAACAAACCTGAATACTTGGGAAAATCCCTGTTGACCTCTTTTGTGGTTTCTGACATGTAAAAGTAATTTTTTAAAGGTTTAAGCAAGAAGTCATGGGGGTTATTTTGTGAAAAAGGAGCCAACTTTTTCACTTGTAAAAAAAGAATCAACAACAACAAAAAAAAAAAACAGCCAACACAAGCTTTTCCTTTGAATTATTGAAAAATTTAATGTGAGGTACCACAGTCTCACCTTTACAGTTCGCTGCATGTTTGTTACTGCTGCTTATTTACTACAAGCTACTTGATTAATCCTGAGGGAGAGGATTCATTTCATCTTTAATGAGATCTGAGAGCATCCAGCCTTCGGTCAGGAGATGGTCCAGTGATCCAGTCATGGACTAACCTTGCTGTATTTCATTTTCTTTTCTCTTTGTAGCTGGACAGTGCCACTTCTCTCATCCAGGCAGCTAAAAATCTGATGAACGCTGTGGTCCTTACGGTGAAAGCATCGTATGTGGCTTCTACTAAATATCAGAAGGTCTATGGTACTGCTGCAGTGAACTCACCAGTTGTGTCTTGGAAGATGAAGGCCCCTGAGAAGAAACCTCTAGTAAAGAGAGAAAAACCAGAAGAATATCAGACAAGAGTGAGAAGAGGGTCCCAGAAGAAACATATTTCCCCTGTACAGGCCTTAAGTGAATTTAAAGCGATGGATTCATTCTAAAAACACTAAGCTTTACCAGGAGGGTTTTATATTCTTTTTGTATGCATACCTGCCAACTTGTATGCGTCTGACATGGGGTGAGGGGAAGCAGTGTCAATGTGCATGCAACCTGAGGCTCTGTTGAAGTAATTAACTTTCTGCAATGCCAAAATTTAGGGCATTCTCTTCTGATGTTAAATGGGCATCTTCCGTTCTTACTTTTTAAATGAAACTATAGCATTGAATTGGCCAAAGAATTTGCATCACAGGAGTACGTGTGGGTTAACTAATAAATTCAAGTCTAAACCCAGAAATTTTTATGCATGCAAGAAACATTAGGTTGGCAGGTATATTAAGTGAAAAAAAAAAATGGAATTGTAATGGTAGACCATAAAGCTTGTATTGCTTCTGTTCCAGTGCAAAAATGTACTAGACAATATGCTTAAATGTGTGGCCCAATAATTAAATGATATAACTTTTAAGTCATCTTCATTATAGTATGTGAATTTTTAAAACGGATACAGACTAGTTCATCTTAAAAATGCTTCTTTTAAACCATATTTTGTTCTTTATATTCTAGTAGTGTTATGATTGCTCACATTTCAATTAATCCCATTAATATGACCAGAGGTTTACTTTTGCCAATTGAATTCCTTATGGTGGAGTATGAAGCACAATATGGTGATCGACATTGCCTTTTATATTATGATTATTATTATTATAATATTAGTAATAGAAGATCTGGTGGTGGAATGTTTAGAGACACGGAAACTGACAGTATGAGAATTTAGAGGCAAATATGTAGGTGTAGCTTGGATTACAGGTATCTGACATACCATTGTAACCACTAATTCAATAAACTCATTTAACCTTACAATACTCAATATGGCTTGTCTCTTTTAACGCACAGATATCTCCTGCATCATAGTTGTTGTAAACAGTGATTAATTTTGCCTTGTGCTTCCTTTTTTTCCTTTTTTTTTCTTTTTTTTTTTTGTGAAGGAAATACAACATAAGATTCATTTTCTCATTTTTTTAATAACCAGAATAGCCACACAAGGTCAACAGGGATCAGAAAAACAGGTTAAACCTCAATACATGAGACATTAGTGTCAAGTGTGGGGTGAAATTATTTGTTTGAATACTACACCTCAGAAACAGCATAAATATAGTTCAATTTATTAAGTCTACAAGGTTGACATCTCATATCCTTGGAAATCGTCTTTTGTGGCACCCCGTATAGACCTGTATAAAGACCAGTGTGCAAAGAAATGCAGTATCTATTTTTATTCCCTTTTAGCCCCAATAGTTGGCTCAACTACAGAGATTTTATTATTGTTTTGAAAAGGTCTTGATATATATGAAAATAAGACAATGAGCATGTATTTATTTTTCTTATCATTAAATAATAACAACATTAAAGAACATCCATGACCTAATAAAGGATTTGAAACATTGTGATAAACAGTGGGGTATACCATAAATGACATCTATATCCGTTAAAGTGTTTTTGAGATATGTTTAGATGCTTATGTCTCAGATATGCTGGTTGTTCCTCAGAATAGCAACGCAGAAAATTTGGTTCTATTGCCCTCCTACACAATCTTTATAAAAAAATATACTCTCAGAGGCCTTTTAGGAAATTACTATTTTTGCTTTGTCTAGTTGTACTGTATAATGAAAAGGTTCCCCAATCAGAACTGAAGACTGTACACGTGATCAAAACCCATTAGAAGATGTGGGGAAGTCCTTGAAGAGTTTTCCCTATAACTCCCTGTAGTCTGCCACAGACTGCCATTACTTGTGGTAACAATAAAATGCCTAGAAGTAATTGGGATATTTATGAACAAAATTACAGAGGCAAAAGGTGGATACTAAGTTTAAAGAAAAAATAGCTAATAACGGCCAGTAAAAATGTCTCAGTATGGTGCATGAAGAAAGAAAAGAAGCAGCTGTCCACCAATAAAAGTAATAGCACTTAAGAAGCGTTTTGGTCTAAAACTGTGATGGATTAACTGAATGGTTGCTTCAAATCCAAATTTAGAGATGTTTAGAAGAAAGCATGTAAACAATGAGGTCTATGAATATGCCTTGTAGAGTCTCCACTGATTAAGGCTCTGTGGCTGAAGAGGAAGACTGCAATGCCAGGAATCCACTATCAGTCAGTTAAACTAGTGACCATGTCTGCAAAATGCGAAGGAAAATGAGTCTGTGAACGTAAAACCCAGGCAACTTGGTTCACTTGAGTTAGAGTTCTAATTAAGGATGGATTATTTGCCTTTTGAAGAGCCCTACCTATGCTTTAAATATCTTTATGGTAGCATGATAAAATTTAATGCTGGTAAATGAAAAGTAACACACCTGAAAACAAGAGCCAAAAAATAACAAGAGTCAAAAAATAACCAGAATGTTGGTGCTCGGCTCATCGGAATGTTACAATTGATGAGAAGAGGTTTACTGGAGAGAGGAAGATATTGGATGATACTAATATCAGGGATGTGCCTATGTTTGAATACTTCATGCAGTTTTTATCAACTCATCTGAAAGAAGTGGTGTTGGATGGAAATGTACATGGAAACATGAGAAAGATTAGTAAGTCTGGAATTGCTTTCCCATAAGGAGAGACAAATAAGGTAAGTCTCCAGTTTCTGCAAGATCATCAATAGTGAGGCAATGGGTAAATAAGGAACAAGTAATCGCTAGTCCTTATAACTCAAAAATTAGGGGTAACACAATGAATTATAAAACAGGAAGTTCAATATGAACTAAATACTTTTTTTTTAAATAAATAGACTGTGGAATTCATTTTCACAATGTCACAATTGCCACAATAACAATTCCATTGACTACACCAACCAAGAATTCATCCCACAGGCTTTCCATCTTGAAATCTTACGGATCTTAAAGATCTAGAAGATTTTCAAATCCAATATAAAGTGTAAACATAAAATAGAGTGTGTGGATTTTGGAAATGTTCACTACAGCCAGTCCTCCACTGGCATAAGGGAACTCATATCACCAGCATAGTGCAATGAAGAACTACAGGACCTCCACAGCCTTCGATCAGAAAGCCCCATCTATTTCTTGTGACTATCACCTTGGTTCACAAGTCAAATATGTGGGTGCCATACATATTCCTGTAAACATATGACCTTGAAAATTTTCTCTTGAAATTGTACCTACAATGCAAGAAAGGCAATTACAGAGCTGTTTCTAGAAATTACATGTTTCCTGATCAGAGAATTTATTTATTTTTTAAAAACTTTTTGATTCCAGCAAATGAATGTACAGCAAATGACTGGTTTGAAGATCAATGTAGAGGTCAGTCCCTGTGCTAGAGACAGTTTTTATCCTATTATGGTCTTCCATGCTGCAGTCACTGTTCTTGTCATTCATGTGCCAGGATTTGTTTTTACTCAACGAAAAACTAAAAGCGTAAGTTCCAAGAGTGAGTTATATGCCTCTCCCAGAAATGGCTGTACCTTTTGACCTGAAGCCATGAGGAGAAGACTAGAGATAGGGAACTGGCTTACTTCCTATCACAATAAAATATGAAAAAGGGCTAGCAGAATATTTCAGTTTATAATATACTTCTTCAGCAAGAACAGCAGCCAATTTGTGAATTAAGAAGTCAGAGAGAAAGTTTGAGAACTTGTAGGTAACTTTCAA
>WKFP01014233.1:379262-410743 GCA_011057875.1 Pterocles orientalis
TTTTTTTTTTTTTTTTTTTTTTTTTTTTTTTTTTTTTTTTTGGTGAAGGAAATACAACATAAGATTCATTTTCTCATTTTTTTATTAACCAGAATAGCCACACAAGGTCAATGGGGTTCAGAAAAACAGGTTAAACCTCAATACATGAGACATTAGTGTCAAGTGTGGGGTGAAATTATTTGTTTGAATACTACACCTCAGAAACAGCATAAATATAGTTCAATTTATTAAGTCTACAAGGTTGACATCTCATATTCCTCAGAATAGCAACGTAGAAAATTTGGTTCTATTGCCCTCCTACACAATCTTTATAAAAAAAATATACTCTCAGAGGCCTTTTAGGAAATTACTATTTTTGCTTTGTCTAGTTGTACTGTGTAATGAAAAGGTTCCCCAATCAGAACCGAAGACTGTACACGTGATCAAAACCCATTAGAAGATGTGGGGAAGTCATTGAAGAGTTTTCCCTCTAACTCCCTGTAGTCTGCCACAGACTGCAATTACTTGTGGTACCAATAAAATACCTAGAAGTAATTGGGATATTTATGAACAAAATTACAGAGGCAAAAGGTGGATACTAAGTTTAAAGAAAAAATAGCTAATAACAGCCAGTAAAAATGTCCCAGTATGGTGCATGAAGAAAGAAAAGAAGCAGCTGTCCACCAATAAAAGTAATAGCACTTAAGAAGTGTTTTGGTCTAAAACTGTGATGGATTAACTGAATGGTTGCTTCAAATCCAAATTTAGAGATGTTTAGAAGAAAGCATGTAAACAATGAGGTCTATGAACATGCCTTGTAGAGTCTCCACTGATTAAGGCTCTGTGGCTGAAGAGGAAGACTGCAATGCCAGGAATCCACTATCAGTCAGTTAAACTAGTGACTATGTCTGCAAAATGTGAAGGAAAATGAGTCTGTGAACGTAAAACCCAGGCAACTTAGTTCACTTGAGTTAGAGTTCTAATTAAGGATGGATTATTTGCCTTTTGAAGAGCCCTACCTATGCTTTAAATATCTTTATGGTAGCATGATAAAATTTAATGTTGGTAAATGAAAAGTAACACACCTGAAAACAAGAGCCAAAAAATAACAAGAGCCAAAAAATAACCAGAACGTTGGTGCTCGGCTCATCGGAATGTTACAATTGATGAGAAGAGGTTTACTGGAGAGAGGAAGATATTGGATGATACTAATATCAGGGATGTGCCTATGTTTGAATACTTCATGCAGTTTTTATCAACTCATCTGAAAGAAGTGGTGTTGGATGGAAATGTACATGGAAACATGAGAAAGATTAGTAAGTCTGGAATTGCTTTCCCATAAGGAGAGACAAATAAGGTAAGTCTCCAGTTTCTGCAAGATCATCAATAGTGAGGCAATGGGTAAATAAGGAACAAGTAATCGCTAGTCCTTATAACTAAAAAATTAGGGGTAACACAATGAATTGTAGAACAGGCAGTTCAATATGAAAAAATACTTTTTTAAAAATAAATAGACTGTGGAATTCATTTTCACAATGTCACAATTGCCACAATAACAATTCCATTGACTACACCAACCAAGAATTCATCCCACAGACTTTCCATCTTGAAATCTTACGGATCTTAAAGATCTAGAAGATTTTCAAATCCAATATAAAGTGTAAACATAAAATAGAGTGTGTGGATTTTGGAAATGTTCACTACAGTCAGTCCTCCACTGGCATAAGGGAACTCATATCACCAGCATAGTGCAATGAAGAACTACCGGACCTCCACAGCCTTCGATCAGAAAGCCCCATCTGTTTCTTGTGACTATCACCTTGGTTCCCAAGTCAAATATGTGGGTGCCATACATATTCCTGTAAACATATGACCTTGAAAATTTTCTCTTGAAATTGTACCTACAATGCAAGAAAGGCAATTACAGAGCTGTTTCTAGAAATTACATGTTTCTTGATCGGAGAATTTATTTATTTTTTAAAAACTTTTTGATTCCAGCAAATGAATGTACAGCAAATGACTGGTTTGAAGATCAATGCAGAGGTCAGTCCCTATGCTAGAGACAGTTTTTATCCTAGTATGGTCTTCCATGCTGCAGTCACTGTTCTTGTCATTCATGTGCCAGGATTTGTTTTTACTCAACGAAAAACTAAAAGCGTAAGTTACAAGAGTGAGTTATATGCCTCTCCCAGAAATGGCTGTACCTTTTGACCTGAAGCCATGAGGAGAAGACTAGAGATAGGGAATTGGCTTACTTCCTATCATAATAAAATATGAAAAAGGGCTAGCAGAATATTTCAGTTTATAATATACTTCTTCAGCAAGAACAGCAGCCAATTTGTGAATTAAGAAGTCAGAGAGAAAGTTTGAGAACTTGTAGGTAACTTTCAAAATAATTTTCCTATTATTTTTTTCCATTTTGGTTTATTTATTAAATTAAGAATTTGACAGAAGAAGAGTTAAAACAAATGTGTATTCTAGGTCAAGGAGCTAGTAGTCACGGAGCTACTGAGAAAGGCAATACAAAGCAATAGGGGTTTTGGATGGGGCAAAGAAATGAAACCTGAATGTAGCAAAAGGACTTAGTACATTACTCATACATAGCACTTTCAGATCCTTAATCTCCAGTAATCTCAATTGTATCATTAAATTTATACACGTGTTGAAGTGCTTGGCTGCATATAAGTGATAGTATTCATATGCTTAAAGTTGAACAAATGCTTTGATAATAAGGAAACGGGATAAAGCTCAGCACGGATTCACTTTGATCCACTATTTTCTTGCTAGTGTGTCCTTAGAGTGTGAAATACCGATCGATAGTTCAGTTCTTTCACATGTCAAAAAGAGATGGGCTAAGGTGTGGAAATGTGGTGGGAAATAATCCTACAAAGACAAAAATGCTGGATGGATATTTTTATATCTAGCACATTGTTTTATATCTCCACGTGAATGCTATCCAACACAAGTTTCCTGTGGCTCTATGAAACTTGATTTTAACAAAGAGGATGTGTATTTATAAGCTTAAAATGATATTTCTGCATATAAAAAATGTAGATCTCAATGGGATTTTTAAGCAAAAACCAAGTGTGGGTTTTTTTTAAATGAACCACCTGGTATGAATCTATATTAAAGGCTTATAATAGGTATAAGGCAATGTATCTCCATTCTATAAATATGCCTTCTAACAACCTTTCAGTTCAGACTTCGTTGTTCCGTTATTTTTGCGAGGCAGAGGATGCATACATGTGTGGAGAAGGAAGGAAGCTGAAAGAGAGAAAGAGGAGAAGTTTTTAGGTTCAAACTTCATCAGTAGTTTGTCCAGAAGAGAAAGGTCACAGCTGAAGCTGTGTCCAGGGACAGACAGATCATCCCATGTCATCTTGATAGTGAAGTCACATTTCTTTGAAAGTTCAGCGTATACCAAGCTTGCTGTTGAATTGCACCTGCAGAGATCAGGAACAATCTCAAGAATTTTTCTGGTTTCTCACTGAAGGACCAAGTGCATCCTCAGGCAAGGGTTCACACATTTCTCCTGCCTTAGATATTTTTCCCTTTATGACTCAGTTAACACCAACTATGGAGAACTTGACAGCTTGATAAAAGCTGTGGGAGGTAGAAATGTATTTTCATGTTCTAGTTATACTTTTAAAGGAATAAATATTTAATTACTTGAGCAATGTTTCCTTCTTTTGATAATGCCAGGTGAGGTGTCATAGGTGAGTAGCGGCTACCCAATATTAGCCTCTTCCTTTGGGTAAAATTTCAAAGTTCCAGTGTTGTTTGATAAGTCCTGCATAATAATAAACTTGAAAAGAGATTAATCTTTTCTGAATGTGAAATGTTTATACTCACCTGCTCCAACCCACCTTGCTAGAAATTCAATACAAGGAGGAAAGAGAAATAAAGCAATGTTTCCTAAGCCTCCTAGAATATTCAAAGGTAATGACTTTGCTAGAAGCATGTATTTGATCTATTATTTTTTTAATGAAACATTTCATGCAGAAATTATTAAAAGAAGGTTCCTTGGCCTGCATTTCCAGGAGGTCATATTAAATTGTCTTAATGGCTCCATCTCCTCACTGAACCACAGAGGCTAGCAGGAGGATAAATGGAAAAAAATCCTATTTTTTCAATCTTAATCTACTTGATCATTTTTTCTTTAACTGTGTCTGTTTTTTATTTAAGTACTTTGTGTGTGCTTGCATGTACACACAAAATTTCCCAGCATACGCAGAGAGATTTAGATGGCCAAAAAATATAGCAAGTAGGAATCTACTCCCCTGGAAGCAGGTGTTGCCTTTATTTCATTGGAATAGCGTGAGGATGTAACGACAACTTCTGTATGGAACGCATGGAGTTTTTAAGGTCTCTGGAGATCCCAATGCCTGACTTCTCAAATGTATATTGCTATGTGTATATGTATCAATACATATGTGTTTTTGTGTAGTTTTTGGTTTGGGGTTTTTGGGGTTTTTTTTGTTTGGTTGTTTGTTTTTTTATTTTGCTATATGGAAGGCACGTCTGACTCAGTTAAACCATAAACTCCTTGTTTTCATTATCTTCCCAGCATTAGTGTTATGCAGCCCGGTGTCTGGAACCTGCGGGAGCTAACAGAGACCCTGCTAGTTGTCATATACAATTTTCATTATTAATTGGGCCCTGGTCTACTGCTGAGACCATAAGGAATATCCATTAGTTGAGCCATAATTGTGGCATAAATTAAGATTGTTAGACTTTGTCATAGAGCTATGTGAAGCCTACATGCCTCTTTTAGTTTCAGTTGTCCCTTAAGACAGGGTTTTAAATCTGCAGTATGCACAGCTAATAGCTCGGAGAATCCCAGTGGTATTTCAGTGAGACATTTATTCGCCCCGTGAAGAAAACCTCTTCCAGTTTTCCCTAGTGCCCTGATCTAAGCTGATTTGGGTGTTCACACAGTTGTGCATGTTGGGGGAAAGGGGGGGGGGGGGGGCATTTATGATCTCTCTCTTTACTGGCAGTGAGATCTTAAAAATCATGTTAGCTGGATCTCACACACTAAGGGAGATCCCTTTCACTGGGAGCAGTTTAAGCTACAGATTTATATTTGTGTGGGTTGGTGGAAACATTCCTTGCCTAAGATCGTGTGCTACAAATATCTTACACATCAGCTGTATTCCACATCAAATATTAGTCACCATTCCATAGGAAGATATTTTAGCTTTTCCTACTGTGTGCATCTTCAAGTGCTTCTATTGCTCATAGAAATCCTCTTTATTTTTCTTTTAGATACAAGAGTGACTTGTTGATTAAGTGGGGGAAAAAACCCTTATTTATATCTCAGCACCTATTTTACATGTACACAATCTGAAAGAAATATCTATGGGAAGGAGTGATAGTTCATAAGTCGTAGCTGTTTTCTTGACTCACATAAACTGTATTGGGCAAGACCCTCAAGGTTGCTTTTCTTTATTTCTTTTTAGTTTTCTTCCCTGCTTTGACGGATCCATCTCTACCTATGCTTTCTCTTTTACAGGTAAATTTTTATCACTTCAGCATGAAGAAGCTGTAGCAAAAGCGTAAATACAAGTGTTAAGGACAGGCGAGTGCATCTGAAGGACTGGAATGTGAAGAGTCTCGTGATTGAAGGGGACTTGGACAACTATTTCACCTATTCATGGAGCCATAGAATCACAGAAGGGTTTGAGTTGGAAGGGACCTTAAAGATCATCAAGTTCTCACCCCCCTGCCACGGGCAGGGACACCTTCCACCAGGTTGCCCAAAACTGACTCTTAAAATTTTAGGGCTGGTACATGAGTTTTGAACAATCAAAGCAATCATGTTTCTAATCTCTAATTTTAAAAGAGTCACGAAAGGGTTTTATATTCCATATTTGTATGACATCATTTGTGTGAGAGCCATTATACTCCGTATCTTGAAAACTTTTAAATTAATATCTTTACGAGGAGGAGAAAAAATACTTTTCCTCTAGTGTCTCTGAAAAGACACTCTGGGAATAAAGCCTGAAAAAACAAATCCTGAGATAAAATAAGAAATGGACAGGGATAGTCATCTCAAAACTCTGTCAGGGTCATGTAAAAAATGCCTATTTCCTTGGAAATAAGTTAAGAAAAAACTTTAAAGAAGCATTTATTTGGATGCAGCATATTTGAAGTTAAATTTTAAAGATTTAAATTTTTAAATTACTGCTGTCTCCCCTGAATGAAAACTAGGTAATGGAAACTCGCACTTAACCCCCATAACCCAGTTGATGGTAAGAAAAGCAAAACAGAATGTCAAGTATTAATCTAAGTCTACACCCACATGGATTCTCACATGGAAACCAGTAATCTGTGTTAATTTGTTAAACATATTTCATCAGTGAAAACATTTTTTTGCATTGTTGTGGGTTGGATTTTCAGACACGCAATGTTACTACGTCCTACTTTATCACCATCAATTTCCTCAGCTAATTTTTATTTATCTAAAGAATCTTTAAAAAAAAATAATTTCTGGGGTTTTTTTGCCTGTCATGCACAAGTCAACAAAAATAACTCAAAAAAAATTTAAAAAAAGAAAAGGTTAAACAAAAAAAAGAACGCCCTGATACATATTTAGTTGTTTCTTTCACATGTCAGATCTACCAGTATCCTACCATAAACCAAACACATAACACCTGCAACTCACCTCAAAGGGCGACACACTGTGGTCAATATCTCTCAGAGTAAAACTATTTTGAATTTTCCAGATACAAATTTTGTGGATAATGGAAAATTTTCAGGTCTAGGTCTGAAATTACATGATATGTGTAAACTGACTTCACGGATAAAAATTTTTGCATTAGGAGTTGTATTGGCCAGGCTGAATCTAAGTGAAAATATAAATTAGATTGAGGAAAAAATGGCCTGACTCATGTTCCAATATCATGTATTTGTGTATAGCTAGTCACAATGATTTTTAAGTTCTTTCCTTCAGCTACAGAAAAATAAAGCAAAAAGCTGCTTCCAAACTTAAATAGAACTGTAAAAGACTGACATTTGCTTCCATTTCAGAAGCTACTGCCTTGGTTTAATAAAGATGTGAAAAAATTACTCCTTAAATGACTTTTTTTTTTCTTAATCTCCTTCTCAAATGCTTTTCAGACTTCAAGAAAAAGAAAATTACTAGGGTAGTTCCAAAGCCTGCTAATTTATACTGTTCTTACCACCAAAAACGTCTGACTGAGAATATGGTTTGTTAATTGACCTTATAATTGACCTGTAGAGCATCATGTGTTGGGCATACTAAGTTGTCTCATAATGCCCTCCTCATCAAGGCTTATTGCTTTAGTACAGCTTGTTAGGAAATGAGGACATAAATTAAACTTGAAAAGAGAAATGGTAATGCCGAAGTTGACGTGGGAATGTCTCAGAGCATCTTGCATGCTGCAGAGGGTAAGCTGGCCTTTGCTTCCTGATGCCTTGGCTAAGAGATGGATTTATTTAGGAGTTCTGCCTCCCATTAAATTTAATTGCTTCCCCCTGAGGCTCTCCTGGTAAAAGCCTACTTAGTTGAGTGAAAGGTGCTTCCTGTATAAGAATGTGTGGTAAGGGTATGGCTATTGGCAAGGGAAACTTTTGCATTAATCTGTTTGGTACGTGGACTTGCTTGCTGCAAAGGGGATGGCAAGGGTTTCAAAGGCTCCTAGTCAAGTTGTTAGATACAGCTGAGCTGGAAAGCAGAAGACATCTTTCGTGGTATGACAAAGGTTTCTCATTGTAGGTGACTTGTATTCACAGCATTTCTACAGGAATAAGCAAGCTGACAGAACTCACACAAAAGCTCATTTCATTCATTATTGATGAACTCTTTTAGATTGTAGAGAAGTTTTATTTTTCCTTTCAAGCTTGGTGTTTCTTATTTGGGAATTCTTTTCTGCATTATTAATTCAATCATGCAGAGCACCTTGCTTTTTAATTTGGTGCTTTCAGGTTCTTGTCACTCCTGCCAAAGCCATAGGATTTTAGCTTTGCAGGCAAGCTACTGAAAGATCTGTTCCTGCTTAAATAAATACTTGGCTACTGTTGATTTTATGGGTCTAAAACTCTCTAGATATGTGTCTCAAGTATGACTTGTTTTCTCCTCCCCCACCCCAGCATTTTGTGTTCAGGAGGAAGCATCATTACTTACATTTACCTAATTGGGTAGGAATCTTATAATCCCCCGCCCTGTGACAGTATCAAGAAGCTTTTTCAGTAGCCTGGGATGCAGGAAAGGTTGTCAAACATCTTTATCACACATTTCTGCAAGAGAAGCTTGGACCAAGCACCTCTATGGCACAAAGGTTTCAATGGCACGGGAAAGTCTCATGGATCTTCATCTTGCAGCATTCAGGTGGGTCCAAGTTCTAGCCTAGTTTCTCTTTATTTTCTGTTCTGTTTCCTGAGATTGTGTCTGCCTTGTGCCACAGAGATAACTGAACTGGTTATGCCTGAGTTGCATCTGAAACCAGAAGCAGTGTAACAGGATCACAGCCATATTCTGTGAAAGTAAAACCCTAAAAAGCAGCATTATTAGACTGGCTGGAAGAAGCCCAAGTTATTTAGGGTTTCAACACAGAAACGACATGTCTTTTCTCTGTATTAATCTTTCCAAAGGAGATCAAAACAACCATACAAGTAAAGATTCATTAGAACATATGCCATAATATTTCTTAACAAAACCAAAATTCAAAAATGTCTTAAGCAAACAAGAAGTCATTAAAAAAAAAGCAATATTAACAATTTTACTGTTGTCCACAGCACTATTGCATTCAGGCTTAGTTTCCATCAATTGTTGGCTTTCTGACTGGTAGCAAAATCAGTCCTCAAAGAGCCTCCCTTCCCATTCCCTTCAGTGCTTGGACTGCACATCTGCTACCTGCATCGCTCAGATGCCCTTCTCTGCACTACATGCCCCCTTGTCTTTCCCCTTTCTTCTGGCCCCACTCTGGAACCTGATTTCCCCATTTCTCCGGGAAGTATCTACTTCTCACCACTTTCCCAGCATTTCTCTGTCTGCTCAAAGCTGACTTGGGGGTCTCTGTCCCATGCTGTCTTATGGGGTGAAGGTGTGCTCTTCATAATGGCTATGTGAATTATGATTGTCCAAAGCAGGGCTATCCCAGACGATCTTCAAAGGGTTATTTTTCAGAAGCAAAATGTTCCTTCTGGATTATACACCCTGTGGTGATTACATTGAGAAAAAGGCTAATAGCTTTGTTTTATTATCTTGTTACAATGCACTCAGCAGTGACCCTTGAGACCCTCTTTGCTAGACCACATTGTCCAGTTTGCTGCCCAGGTACCTGAGAGTAACTTGGTTGGGATACCCCAGGAAAATACTTAAAGGGTTCCTCACTGTGGGCCAGCAGCATAAAGTTGGACGAGAGAAGACTACAATTTCTCTGCAGCAATTCCATACACTTTTGGGAAACCCTTCATTTCCCAGCTCCTTCAAGCTTGAAACTGGGCTGTGCTTTCCCTCACTTTGGCTCTGTTGGGATTTTGGGGTTTGGGTTTTTTTTTAATTTATTTTTTTGCACATGGTTGATGTCCTGTCAAGGTGCAATTTCTCTAAGCACACTTTGATGAGAAAGATTAGTTTGTTTTATGTGACAGGGGCATGTTTGTCCTGCTGAACTGAAATTGTGCCTTGCATGGCAGAACTCCTATTATGTGCCCTGACCACTCAGCATTGGCCCTCTTAGCAAGAGCTTCCTTTGCCTATAAATCTTTTTTTCTCTGCTTTTAATCTCTCATATGGACAGAGAGACCCTGAAGTGCTGTTCTGTAGTCACTTGATTGGCACCTATCCTAGTCTTGTGCCTTTGTAAGATTCATAAAACTTGTATGAAACGTATGTTGAATAACAATAAACTTGTGTTATTTTCTGCAAATAGAGCATAAAAGACAGTATTGGGACATCTAACATAATTATTTGGGTTAAATTGGATTTGGATGAGCAATCAAGCTTTTAGGTCCTTTCCTGAAGCATCAGTTGGCTTAAAAAATAAACAGAAGTCTAACAGACGTGGGAACTAGTGGTGGAGGTGGTGAAGAAAACCAAACCATCGTTGAGAAGTAGAGGTGGGAGATAAGTTTATCTGAGCTCTTCAAAATACTCAGAACTTCTAAATGGAGGTGGTTTGGGTTGCCTTTCGTAATCAAGTTTGTTGTTGAAGTTTTTCATGCTGCTTGGTCTGTGTGTTGAGAATAAATCCATGGCTGCAGTGCATGGAATGTTAGAGCTGGCTGAGCAGGTTGGGTACCAGAAGCAGCCTGTGTGTAATAGCATGAATCTCGGTGAAGGTTTGTTCAACCTGTTTGATTTGCTTTTATTCTCACTCTGTCTGCCTGCCTCATTAACCTGCGTGATCTGACTGTGTGTCTGTATGAGGCCACTTGAGCACAGAAGCTCTCTGCCTGAGGAAGCTTCCGAGACCAATTTAAATTTGACAATAAGTGATCAAGGAATTGCAAAAGAGCCACTTCTGAAGTCATATGTATGTGTTGAGGTAAAAAAAAAAAATCACAAAACGAATAGGAACTTCAGAAATACGCTACATACAATCTTCTATCCACAATTAACTCTATATTAAAATCTAAACATTGGCAGATAGGAGCCAGTAAAGAATGGCTAATACTAAGGCAATGAGTCATATCACCAACTCTGCAGCCCCTTCTGAAGAATTTTATCAGATTATATGAATCTTATTTGAAATTGCAACGAACATCCTTTATTCTAATTATCTTTGCCTGAGGTTCTGTTAAAAAAAAAAGTGAATCATTTTGTAATAGAAATGCTTCATAACTGTGGATTCTTACAGTAACATTAAAGTGACGTTTATATCCCTTATGTATACCAAATAGAAGAAAATTCAAAATAGCCTCACTTTAGCATAAATTGCCTATAATTATTTTGTCACAATGACTCTTCAGTCATAAATCAGGTTAGTTTATAATATGCTGATAGTGAATAAAGGTCTTGTTCTTCTATATCTTTATCTCTTAACAGTAGAGGTTTGGCCCAGATTTAAGTTTTCACTAGCAAGGACATCTTTTCCATGAGCAGTGTTTTTTTGGGGGGTTTTGTTTTGTTTTTAAAGAAGTGAATGTTTCTTTCTCTATTTAATCAGTTTAGTATCCACCATTGTCATGTCACTACCATTTTGGAATCCTGTTGCAGTTCTAATGGATTTTTTTTTTGTATAAAATTAAAATGTTAGCCCATGTTTTCCTTTAGCATCTTTCATAGGCAGCTCTGGGAATGCTTGGCCACTGGGGCTTGGCTGCTCACTCTTACTGGGCATAGAACTGTGTTATAAGTTTAAGTAACCTGGTGACTAATCCATATTATGCAAGAAGCCAAAGAAGCACCAGAGTAAGGAGGTGGGAAGCTGTTGGGTAGGAGTAGCTGAAGGACTGTTTTGCACCACGACAGGGATCCCTGGCATGCAGAACACGTTCACAATGCTGCCCTGCCTTTTTTTCTGGCAACATATTCAACAACTCTCTTTAAAGAGATCACCAACTCCATAAGTCTTATGACTTTTGAATTCTCCATATGTAAAACAACTTGAGAAATGACTTAGCCCTGTTGTTGAGCCCTTCTCCAGGGGAAAGGGCTAACTGCTGATATTTAACTAGACCAATGCAGCAGCAGACCCAGATTCATATATGCAGTTTGGGGCCCTTTTTTCTTTTTTTCTTTTTTTTTTTTAAACAACTTGCAAATTTGTACATCTACACAAATTTGTGAGACTTCTCTTGATGCAAGTCAGAGCAGAATATGGTTCCATGTTTAGAGAACTTTGGTTTTAGCAGAAGGATATTTTAATCAGTGAGTTCAGATAAGCTAAAAAAAGCCCCCAGCATTAAACAACTTAAGATTTCTGCTGAACTTCTAAGGTATTCAAACTGCGGAAGCTTTATTTATTTGATGAAATCTCACTAAGAATTCTAAATAATAAGATCCTGAAAAACAATCTTATGAAAGCACAAGGAGAACTTTTCATCGGTAATTGATGGCTGAAGGTTTAATGTTGTCAACGGTTGTCCTCATGCACACATCTTTTTATTATTGCTCTGTAACTTCACCAGGATTTCTTGTTTCATTCAAAGAGGTCTTGCTGCAGGATTTAAGCCTACTCTCACAAGTATACCACGCGTCCAAGGTACAGCACTACCTCTGTTTGATAATGAAACTAGGAAGGAAATTGGAGAACCATGTTACTAATGAGTACATGTCCATGTTACGGTTGGAGTATTTAGGAGTAACTCCTGAAACACACAACTCCTTGACATCAACAGATTTAAATGTTAAGTAGGGCAAATATACAGACAGGTAGAGAAAATCTGTAAGTGTGGAAAAAGTTGGATTTCTGTGTTTTATAACATTTCAGAGCAAATTGAAAAGCTTCTTGTGTTTCCAAGACAGTTAGAGAAGACTTCTCATGCTCCATGCAAGAAACATCCATTGGCAGTTCTGGTCTCTAACAATCACCCCTATTGGGCAGAGCCTGGATATTAATTTTTCTGGAGGAGGACAAGAAATAAGATATTATTCCAATGATGGACCTTATCAACACCTCTGCCATAGAATAGAGACTAATTTGCAACAAGATTCAAAGAGCTACCGGTGAAGGTTTTAGTTTATAGAATATATCCAAAGCTTGAAAGATTTTTGGGCTCCATATCTTCCTAGTAGGAAGGGGCAGTCCTATAGCTGAAAGGAAACCTCTTTATTTTGATCCTTAAGCAAAATCCTCTCCTATCAGTTCCACCTTAAGATAAATGTAAGAAAAGACAAATATTTAAAAAATATTATTTGCTTTCAATTGAATCCTTTTCAAGCAGATCTAGCTAAGATTACTGTCAGTAATTACTTCGAGGGGAAAAAATGTTTATATTATTTCATAAATATTTTTGAGCATTCCATTTAGGGAAAAAATCCAATAACTTTAGTGTCTCAAAAAAATCTAATCTATTTCCACTCTCAGTAAGAAAAATCTATGCTGAGGCATTGAAGGATTATAGTGAGCAACTGATCTTCCTGCTGTCAAATTATAAATCAAAGAAAGCTTTCTATGAAAAAAAAAAAAAACACCAAATTTTTCTGTGCAAGAAAAATTTAGCAATATATTTCCAACTAGTTCTGTTTTGAAGCAAATCAGAATAGCCACATGTGCATCAGAAATTAATTTCTTTAAGGTCTTATAAGTTATTCCCAGTAGGATTTTAATAACATGATAGTTTATTGCATTCTTCACCTGCAGCAGTATAGGAGGGATTCTCCAGGGTCTGCATACTGGAACAGTCACCCAATATGCCTTTAAAATACCCACTTTATGGACTCTGGCCATTTTGCCAGAGTATAGCCTTTAGAGCTGACATTTTCTACACTCTTTGTTTATGAAACAGGTGGGAAAAAAAATCATCTGGACAGATTCTGTCCCATAGGAGGATGAGGGTAGGAAAAAACTGAATTGTTTTGCTCTATATAAGCAGAAACAGTGCCAGCCTCCCTGGGGAGTGAATTTTCTCTCCACCCTTGGTCCTGCTTTGCCTGTGACCAACAGGTTTCTCTGATGACCACTATCCAGTCTGAGCCATCTTCCCTTCACCATGTACATGGAGCATTCCAGTACACCATTGGTGAAATTAATTCAAATGGCTGCTAGAGTACACAGCACAGCTTTTGTAGAGATGCTCACATTGGCTCCGAGGAAGTAAGTATGGGTAATACAAACAAGAGCAGCTTTCTATTCGAGCACATCCTTGTGGTGATGATTTTTCATGTACAGTTGCATTTCAGTATAGAAGCAGGCTACTGGCTACCTGGTTTTCAATATGTAAAATATTCTTCCTGTGAGTTAGTTATTATTCTGATTTTTTTTAGCCTAAATTATATGTGATCCTGTGAAAGATGCTTTGTAGAAATCTCAGTATGCGAAACCGACACCATAAATATTTACAATCAACCAAATGTGCAATTTCATGAACGAAGGTATCAAATTAGCTTGATAAGATCTGCTTTCAGAAGAAAATGTGAATTATAATACCTTCCTTTAGGTCTTTATCTGCTATATCCTGTGTCAACCATTATTTTCCTTGGAACCAGTGTCAGGCTGATGTGTCAGTAATTACTTGGTTTATCTAAATACTAACACCATCTCTATTTGAAGAATGTGGCTGCAGGACATACAGGATTGCTGCGTTTTTCAGATTTATTTTTTCAAAGGCTGGAAATCCCATGCATTCATCTGGCCTAATGGGGATGTGTAAATCTAACACAGATGACACTGCTAGGTACCGCTGAGCTCCAGTTCATTATATCCAAACATATAATAATGAAATACGTGAGATTAACTGAGCTCTTCGAAATGCCTATTCCTCACTATTGGTTATGAAGGCAGTTAAGGATGATTTGCTCATAGGTGTCCACACTGTCAACTTCTCAAATTAAACGTTGTCCAAAGAAAGTAAATAGGACAACAGAGGAAAACCAAAGCCTGTCGGGTGAGCAATGTTTCTTAGGAAAATCTAGTGTGATTAGTGACTGCCAAGGAGGAAATCACAAGGCACAGGTGTATGAATACAACATGTAGCTAACAGCACATCTTTAACATTGCAAAATTAGGCAAAACTCAAGAAGCCTGACTACGCACTACCTGCACAGCCCAATTTCTGTTTCCTGATTGGTCTAGACTATGATACAATCTTTAATTACTTCAGCACAGATCATTTCTTTGCACAAGATCCTATCTTATTCCACATGTATGATGGACTTCTGGGGATATATTATGGCTGCATAGTAGAAGAGGCTGTCTGTCAGACTTCATCCTCACTTTCTGCCAGAAACTGTACTGAGCGAGCCAAAGGATTGCAGAGAGAGGAGATAGCCTCATGGTGAGGAAGATGCGTGCTGCTCCAGGGAGTTAATTATATTTCAACCTCTGCCTCCAACTTGTGTGATACCCAGCAAGTCACTTAACCAAACTTTGCACAAATGGTCATTAATCGAGCGTTCTTCTTTCTGCAGTCTCTCACCCTGAGATCCTGGGTGATGACTGGCAGGAGTCCAAGCTCCTGCAGCAGCAGCCAAAGTCATTGAACATTGTGCTTGCAAAAAACATGATTTGAGGATACATATCCTGAAAAAACAACATTCCAGGTGTTTCAGGCTGAACACTCCCAATTAGCGTATATGTTTGATTTAAATCTCTTTGTGCTTCAGCTGCCCGTTGGTAGAAGGAAGATATTGGTGCCTCTCAGCAAGGGTAACTTAATTAAAATTTATTAAGTACTTGGTTTCTGTAGGGATGAGCACCCTAGAAGGTTCAGGAAGAAATTAATAATTATGTTTTTGAAGTTGGAGTTGACTAGGGCAGAGTAAATAAAGGAAGGGCCAATAAACTAAAAGATGAGAGTATCAAGTGGCAGCTGATTAAGTATTTTCCTTCCTCTTCTGTGAATGAGGTGTGAAACAAAACCAATTAGCTTTCTGTCTGTGCTGAGCCCCAAGAAATCAAGTGTAAAATTGGACGATTTTTCCTATGGAATTTTATTGTGAAAGCTTTTTTTTAGGACATTTTGTTACACTGTGAAAATAAATTACTTTTTCTTATTAAAATTATTTGAAACTTATTCACAATTTCTCCCTTTCAACTGAGAGGGAGGAAAAATGAGCCAAATATTTTACTCAAGAAAACTTTTTGAACAGTGGAAGGAATCAATGACCAAACTGTAAGTCTTTGTATACTTTATTATTCAGAGTTTCACGAAATCTCAAAGCAGAACATCAACACAGACATGTAGTGTATGTATTAGCAATATCTGTGTAAAGCGGACCACCTGACTTCCTTCCCTAAAAAATACAAGTTTCTTTATTGAGTCACTCTTGTGATGTGGCAAGGAACAAAGCTGGGTTGGCTAGTAACGGAGGCATGAGATGCATTTGTTCAGTCAACAGTAAAATGAAAGCTAAATGTAGTAGAACTGCTGGAACTTACATTGAGGGATGCTATGAAGGAAAATGTACTTTGAATCCCCAACATTTCATATATTCAGTGTGCTCGTGAAAATAATCCTGTCCTGCAATAACTGGATTTAATCATTATGATTGACACTTTTAGCCAAAATAATGGTACTGAAAAGTATTTTCAGCCAAAATATTCTACTGAAAAGGTTTGATTCTCATATAACATTTTGCATCAGTGGAATTTTGCTTTTTAAAAAGGGGAAAAAAGATGAGGAAAAAATATAGACACAACCATTGTCTCTGTTTTACAGATAGAGAAAAGAAGGTCAGTTACATTAGAGACATCAGAAAGTCAAGTATCATAAAATGCCATTTCCACAGTATCTCGTGCACCATAAAGGTAGAATAAAGAATCTAACGTTCATTGCTGAATTAAATAAACTAGGGATTGTTAAAATACTGTACAACAGAGTAGACATTCTCCTTGTGCCAGATAAGTCATCATTTTTCAGTGCAATATCTACCTGCAAAAAAAAGATTGAACAGGATGCTGTAACCATACTTAACAGCACTGTTTGAAAATGTTCTATTGGCCATTTCTTTTTAAAGAAAGTGTGTTTTCAGCAATGACAAAAAAGGGGCTTCAGGTGGGGTTTTTTTTTTGGTGATGACAATTATCAGGGGTTATCAGCTTTCAGGAGAAAATCTGCATATTGGGAAAAGCCACTATCTAAACTAGTTAAAGTGGAAAAGTACTAATTTCTTATGTCCCTTTCCCTAAAAACACAACCACAACTCCTGGCTATAAACAAAAAAATGTTTGTTTCATCTATCAAAATTTAGACTGAGATATAATTAGGTATAATTTTCCCATTGACTATGGAGAGCATAATGTACGAGAGTCATCTTTGTTTCCACTGACCCATGGAGCAAAATGTTGAGGGCAGATTCTAGCATCTTTACCCTTAGAAGCACAAGGCATTAGTTGAGGGGATGAAAATATTGCTCAGTAGGAGCAAAGGTGGAAGAATCCACTCGCTAGCAGAGATAGCCGTGAAATGTCATGACTAATTGGAAAAGGTACTCTGAAATTAGCATTTGCTGAATGGTTTAATAAAATCAGCGTGGTACAAAAAAAATAACAGCAATTACTGTGTTACATAACTCCCAGGAAACATCTATCAGACATCACAGCCTAGCTGAAGATGTATAATTTAGCATTCCCCTTCCTCAGAACTGCTTGTTCTTGCTCAAGATGGTCCCTTTCCACCCTATCCCCCATCTGCTCCACCCCCGCTTCCTATCCTGTCTGATTGCTTGTACACTTTTTTTAAAAAAATATTTTTTATTACTGGTATTCATTTTAAGGAATCAATATCACTCCTGTGGTTGAATCTTCAAACTGCTGAATACCTCTGCCAGTTAAAAAGTGATTCCAACTCCCATTGGCTTCAGCTCACTGGTTTCAATTTAATCTACCAGTCTGGCTATCCAGGCTCTGATATTGCTGTCTACCAGCGCTAGCAGTGTTCAGGTTGCAATTGAGTGTTTGCAGGAAAATTTCACAGAGGAATCCTATCTCAGTAGTGCTGCTTTTTATTTCCCATGCACAGTGCCGACTCTTAATTCATTTGTGATCATGGCAGGAAAACGTCACAGTTCATTTGTGATCATGGGAGTAGAATGTTACGACTCAGAAACACTGAAGGAGAATGTCTGGGAGACACCAACGTGCTCATAGGTTAAATCCACCTTAACGTAGAATAATTATGATTTTATTTCTTTTTTATTATTTTATTTCTTGGGCTGTGCCAATTTAAATTGCTGGTGTTTATGGCCAGCATCTGGATGTGTTTGAGAGAAGGCTTCAACGCTTTGGGTCAGAACTCATTGCCACTGTCAAGGACTGCAGAGGACATTCAGGACCTCTCTGAGATGTAGTTCATGCAGGTGGTGTTTTCATGAGAATAAAAGGCATAAAACTCCCTTATCCAACACCGTTGCAGGTACACGTGTGGGCAGGTAATGCCAAGATAAAGGTACAGCAGTCAAATCCCTGGTTCCCAGCGATGTGCCCCTTAACTCCAATAGCCCCAAGCCCTCTGACTCCCTTTAGCCTTTCATACTCTCCCAATAGCTCTTCTACATCTCACAACTCCTGCCTCTCACTTTTGTAGGTCATTGGACCGTGCAACCGATCTGAAATTTAATTTCAAGGAATGGTGCCTATAAAGATGTATAAATCACCTAACACAGGACGTTTAAGTTTGAAAATTTAGTCATAGCTTTGTTGGCTTGAAGAGAGAATGGATCTTTAGATAAGATTTTGATGGAATTATCTGGTGAATTTAGATACTTTTAGATATATTCAGATTTTTTTTTCTAATGACAACTGACAATCTGTGAACACATAAAAAACTCCTTCCATAGCTTCAGAGGTCTGTGTTACCAACATTTCTAATTTGAAAGCACATCTCTCCCAGACCACACAGCCTCCTCTGTAAATGTCAGCAACTTATCAGTTTCCAACTCTTACAGGGAAGAACACCTTTTACAGTGTGTGGATACAGCATGTGATAAAATAGACAGAAGCTTATAACCACCTGGTTTTTATTTTATTGACATTTCTGGTGTGTGTAAAATTACCGTGAGTTAACCACAGTCTTCAGCTGAGAGAGTGCTAAGGGTGACTGAAAATGAGCTGTTCTCTAACAATCAAAGGCAATTAAAAAAAAAAAAAAAGTAAAAAGGTAGGAATCTTTCTTACCTAATAAATAGGTCACTAGAGGAAACCTGATAAGAGGAAAAAAAAAATCAATTATTCTGGCATGAGTGGAAAAATAAAAACCACCCAGGACTAAATTTTCAAACCTACTTTGACAACATTGCTTCTCTTGATGGTGTCATAATTGTTTGTGCAATTTTGTGTGACAACAAAATTCTAGTTATGCTGAAAGAAGTTTCATGACCTGCTATTACAGATTTAACTTTCCATTAAAGTCATTCCTTGACTTCTCCTGCAATTTGTAGCTCATACTTTTGACCACAAAAAGACCTTTTTTTGTTGTTTTCTGTTCCCCTTCTACCTAATCATGAAAATCTTACACTTGTCAGTAGCAACGAAATAGGATGCAGCCTGGAGAACAAGAGATTATTCTGCGTTGGAGACAAGGATTACACAGAAAATGTGAATTCTCTAGGGAAAAAAAACATCGAAAGAAAACCCCATATTCTTACAGATAGGTTTTCAGATGTGAGCCACTTGAGGGCTTGTTTTTTGTGGAAAGAAATGGAAATAGTTTATAAGCCTATGTAAAGCAATTTGGTGAAACTACATCACTTTGCAAAGTTGTTGTACAGTGAGAAGTAGCAAAAAACATGTTGGAAAAAATAAGAGGATCTAAAGAGAATAGCTTCCCTGTGCTGTGCTCATGGGCAGCACTAGGAAGAAGGTGTTGATTTGTTCTCTTGTGAAAAGTTTTGGCTGTTCTTGTGTGCTGTGGGAATGCAGCAGCTGCTATTATCTCATGTTCCTTGGGGAGATGAACAAGTGTTGGCACCACTGGGATTGATTCTGCAGAGAGCTTTTGTCCTCCCCAAAAATAAGTAAATTCTGTGGTATTTTGGGAAAAAGAAGCTATTGATAGATTCAGATATTATCAGTTTTCCTTTGTTTTTTTTTTTTTTTTTTTTTTTGTACTACCCGGGCATTTAAGTCAAAATGGTTGAAAATATTAAGATTCGTGTGCAACACGCACTGCACATAATGCATAGTATAGAACCAGCTGATTTGTGTCTAACATATTGAGTCTTGATGTCCCCAGGTGAAACCCAAATGTTTAGAGAAGATTAAATGCTCAGAGTTGAACTGGCTAACACTGCATTGTATGCATCTGATATCAGGGATAAAATTTGTCTGACCAAAGATAAAGCTCTACAGTGCAGGTATTTAAATTATTCCAGTGAGTCGCTGAAGACTCCTCTTATAGTAAAAGAAAACAAGCCAGCAAACTTAGGGTGCTGTTAATTGCATCCTAAGGCAAATCACACTCTATTACAACTATTTGTGTCCTTTGATTTTAAACAAAGGAACCTGAGGAGAGCCACTCAGGTGTGGGATTATGTAAAGTTGGGAAATGTGTATCCTAATCTACACACACTAGAAGAGAGAGCATCAGGAAATGCGTAGGCAGGTGAGGGACAAACACTATTTTGTTAATGAAAATAAGGAGACAACAAAAATGCCTTATCTTAAATAAAAGGTAGACAAATTCTTAAAAATTCTTTATTGTGCTTCTTCATTACTGTCAAGTTTGTTTTGAGATGAAAATGAACTTTGTATCAACTCTTACACTGAAGGATAAATTAAACTTGATGACCACATAGATGACTAAAGTCTGTTCCATCTTGTGAGAAGAATTCAGCTTTTTCAAGCCTTTCCACAGCTAAGGAGGCCAGGATTAGCACTTCTGCAATGTTTTTTTAAGTAAGTCCAGCATTTCCTAGTGCAATATTTTCTAAAAGATGAGAGAGAGGAGTGTGAAAATGAAAAAGAAGAGATCTCTATGCCAGTATTTAAAGAGCTGCTTTACACCTTGGAAACAACGTGTGGTTCCTAGCATGGTGTTTTGGTTTTTTTATCAGACAAATATGTCTCAGTCTGCAGTCTAAGTTGACATAGCTTTTCTCTTCCTGATTGTACCTATCATAGAATCTTAGAATGAGTTGTAAGGGACCTTAAAGATTATTGAATTCCAACCCCCTGACTGTTCTTTGATAACTTTTAAAGATTAGGAAGACGAGTATTTCATGTTATATATATATATATATGTATATATATATATAGCAAATACATATAAAAATATTTTCGTGTTCACTGCATTACTCAGTAGTATAACTCTCTCAACTGGAAGTCAGTACTGAGATGCCATTTGAAGATTGGTTGTTTGTTTAGGTTATTGTAACTGGAAGATTATTCTGGCCATATGGAGGAGAAAAAGCATATATTAACAAATTATGCTGTAACAGAATATTGGCCCGTAGTCTAAATGAGGGATAACAGGAAGTATAAGGTTCTCTTTTACTCATATAATATATATGAGGCTGAAATTAGCCATACGGCATAAAAAATACAACAGAACTGTGAAGAATTGTCTGAATATTTAAACTGGATAGATACGTTTCATTGTTCTCTTTACCTCCATGCACTGTGTGGTTCAGAAGGAAGGAGGGGCAGTTCACTTGTGATGCTGTCAATGAGGGTATAGAAAAAGTGAGGTTCAACTTTCCCTAAGATTTCCTGGATAGCCTCAGGCAAGATCCAACTCCCAGGAATCAATCCATAATCTACTGTCTACAGCTTAAGACTGAAGTGCCCAAGCCCTGCCAGAAGTCACAAATGAGGAGGAATTCTTTCCCCTGCATTGCTTGAAGGCCCTGATGAGGTCACCCTGCAAAGAGCTTGCTCCATGTCTCAAGGTCTAATGAAGTCACAGTAGCTATCATTGCCTTCACTGGAAGAGATGAGGTGCAGCCCTTATATATAGTTCATGCTCAAGGCATTGTGGGGAAAAAGTGAGTTATATCCCTTCCATCTTGATGCCTCCATGACCTAAACATAACGTTAAGGTATTCTTGAACTTTTTCCATATGATATACAGAAAGCAGTGATTCATCTGAGAGGGAAGGGGTGAAAGTAAGAGAAAAATTTTGCAGTTGAATTATTATTTGTATCTTGGTTTTCTCTTTCTGTCAGTACCTAAACACCAAAGGCTAATGACATCCTCTCAATGAAACAGTTACTGTATAAAATATAGTAAGAGTCCTTGGAGCAGAAAACACAAATCAGAACTTTTCCAGATGAAGTCATCAACCACTAGGCTAGAGATTTAAACTCTTTCCCTCCCTCTAACCTAATGAATCTTTAACAGCATTACATGAAGTGAAACAGACCCAGAAGGAAAGGGTTGAGCATTTCCTTCCTGTTTTTCACCCTGGAATAGTTGTAGTCTGGTGGTTAGTGCATTCTCCTGGAGGAAGATATGGTTTAGAATCCTCTCAGGAAAAGAGTAAATCAAGCATGTGTTCCACATCCTGGCTGAGTGCACTAGGTTCTGAGCTGCTAAAGAAAATAGAGACAATTTTATTTTCTGGGTAAGAGCAAGAGCTGAAGAATAAACTCATCACCAAAGGCTCAGAGTCATGCAGCCTGGAAGGGACCTCTTGGAGGTCATTGAGACCTGTCTTCTGCTTAGGCCAAGCCATATAAGTTGCATCTAACTTTTAAGTTAGACCAATTATGTAGGGCCTGGCTTCTCTGGGACACATGTTCCCATGTTTGAATACCCTCATGGTGAAAATGTTTTCTTGGATATCTAATTGGAATTGTTCTTGCTGCAATCATCACCCTCAGCCTGCAGTTTTGAATATACTTATATTGATCCACAGGATAATTTAGAAGATTAGAAACAAAATCAGTAACAATCTTCTTAATTTATTCTCCAAACACCTGAAGTTTCCCAGAGGTTGTGATCCACTGAGGAGATATCTTATTCATACCCTAAAATAGATAAGCAGCCATTACCTGCAAAAGTCATAAATGAAGGTACGCTTACCTGTAGGACCATTTCCGTTCAAGAGTACAAGGCTTGCTAGGTTGCACATCATCTGGATCCAGCAGTGTACCTCATTCCCTGCCATTTTTATCTATGCGAATTCAGACAGCTTTACACGTCATCTCCACTTATTTATCTCCCGGAGGATTCCAGAATTTTTCAAATTTTTCAGTGTTTCCTCTGTTTCCAGACAGAACGATCAAAATGCCAAATAAGAGTTGAATATAATGCAAACTTTTTTTTTTTTTTTGCACAGACAAATCTGTGTCTGGATAAGACCCTCACAACTCTCCCCCTCAACAACCAAAAAAGAAAAAAAAAAACCCAAAAAGAGTAAAACAGAAGGTTTCCCTTGAAGAATTAAAGAGAAGGTTATAATTAATTAAATTGGATAAGCTTGAATAAATGTCCAGGCTTTTCAACTTCATCTGTGCCAGATTTAAAGTCATAAAAAGTGGAGTAAATTGATATATTGTTTACCTTTAATCTTTCTTGAAGAATTTTGAAGAGAGATTGATATGCATACTTTCTCTTCAGGATCCACTTCTATTTAAAGTAATATTGTTGAGATTGCTCTGGAAATTAATTTTTCTGGTGACTTCATCATCATTATCTTTTTCAGACCGTTCATTATCATAGTATCTAATATGTCCCTTTCGAACACATGTCCAAAATGGTTTGAGTTAAACAAAAATACTGTTGTGAAATCTGAAGAAACATTGAACATATGGATATAAAACCTAGAGTATCTAGTTTTCCTCTACTCTGAAGAATTATTCTGTGAAGGAAAGCCTTCACAATAAACATAATTAACATTAATTTTATTAAGTTAGTTAAAAAGAGTAAATATTTTCTTATGTTGAAATTTATTCACCTTAGTTACTGATCATAAGAAATGCACTTTTTCTTCCTGCTCCATGTTCTCTTCTTTTGGTTTTGTATTAGAAAGCCATGGGGAGAGTCTTCACAACCTGTGCAGTACCTGTCATCACTACTTCTCTGGTCTTGATTGAAGACTCCAGGTCCAACTGCAACATAATTAGTAACATAAAAACAACATAAGAGAAGGATCAAAGGAAGCAGTAAGAAGATGGGACAAAACCAGAAACTTACTTAATACTGTCCGAAATGGGCATGTTTCAAAACAAAAAGGAGGAGAGGGAAAAAAAAAAAAAAGGAAAAGGTGCAGCACAAATGCTTCTTGGAAAGAAATATAATAATCGTGTTTAATCCTGAATCATTGTTGCAATCAATTCAATTTTGTAGGTAAGCTCCCATGACACATCTATTCCAAACGCTAACAAAAGACAGAGCTGAAATACCAACAACCCCAACAGGAGACCAAATTTTCTCTTACGATTGAAATCTCAGCTTGGAGAGGTTTCAGATCTGCGTGATCAGTGTGAAATTGAAATTACTCCAAATGATTTTGATGAGTGACTGTCTTCACAGATGAACTGTTTGATGTTAATGCAAGAAAGGGAACAGAGTGATATGAGAGCAAATGAAAGCTTTTGAGAGGAGAAGAGAGTAAGAAAAATTCTGATGGTTTTTTTAACTAATCACTATAAATACATGTGATGGACTAAAAAAAAATAAGACTAGACAGGTGAGCAGGGTTAGGCAGATATGCAGGGTTTATTCTTTGCACAACAAAAGAAGACGTGAAGGACAGCAGGAGATAATATTCAACATCACATCCATAGCTGAAATACGTGCGTATCAACTGAATCCTTCATTTTGAATTAAAGGAGTATTATATTAAAATAAAAGGTGTCTCATGCACTTTCTGTAACTTATAATAAAGTTTCTGCCTTTAGTAGCGATGAGACCTTTTAATTTTATGAAGCTTTTGTACTGACAAATAAGCCAACCCATTTACATTAGCCAACTTGTTTATCTTCTTATTAATTTGTGTCCCTAGAAGCTCTGACTGAAATTGGGCCAGCTTGAAATCAGGAGCTGTTGTTGTGCAAGGTGACACGTCGTACTACTTTTCTCTTGCTGTGGGTAATAATACTAATTGTGCTGTGATTAACCTTCCAGTCTCTCCCATGAGTAGCCTGACATCTCACTGGGGAGACTGACATCACTGTCTGATTGTAGGTGCACGTACGTGTGTTGGGTTTTTTGGTGAACAGACCTGAGCTTCCCTAAGAGTGAAGCGTTTCAGACTTCAGAGCTATTATTTACCAACATAGCACATTGCATTTTCTCTAGTCTTTACAATGTAAAGTCACAGACTTTTAGAAATGTGCAATAAATCTGGTGTTTATATATCATTTTCATCTCAATTTGACAATATAATACATAGGCTTTCTCTAAGATGGTATCACCTACTGGGTTGTAAAAGTACAAAAAGCCTTTAAATACTGCTAATCAAACTACAGGGGAAGCTTAATGGAAGTAATTTTAGACCTTACTGAGGGGCTCTGCACAGTTTTGCTGCCTAGCAAGCAGAGTTGCACCCAAATTGTGAACTTCAGGTGTTCAAAAACTTGGTCCTTGCCCCATCTTTGCTCTAGAGGATTGGAAACTATCCCAGCTCTCTACTTGCCATGGCTTAGTTCTTCTTACATGTTCGCTCAGGTTGGCTTAGCTCCACTAGCTGATGTTTTGACAAGACAGAATCAACACTTTATGTGGTTGGTTTTTTGCCCATAGCAAAATCGCTGTGCAACTTAGTCACATAGTGGAAGTGCACTTGAGTTGATCTAGGACATGGGTTTTTTTTACTGAATTTGGGGAAGTGTCACAGCTATTTATTTTTGGAAAATGGATGGCCAGGACAAGTCTGAGAGTATGTTTGCTTGCAAGAAAATTCCTAGGTTCTGATTCTTAAGGTCACGGGTCTTGAATGACCCATTCCAAAGCAATTTATCTTCAACACTGCTTACATTTAGTATCACATATTATACAGTTATAAAATACTGGTGTCTTCTACTTTGAAGATAATTTTTTGGTTTTTTTAGTTTCTGGTTTTGTGTTTTGTTTTGGGTTTTTTTTTCCTTTGGGCAAGCAAAGCATAATATGTTTTTCTCTCTTCTGTTACATATGTAAAGAGAGCAAGAAGTCATCTAATCTTCCTAAAACATGTTGTGTAAACCAGGGAATACTTGAATGTGTAAGTCTCTCTTTAAAAATTACCTTTAAATCAAGTCTTACCTGTTCAATGTGGAGTAACTTTCAGGGCTATATTATCTCCAAGATCGTACCCATGATTATTGGTAGAATTTAGGAGAGGGTTGAATGGCACATGCTGAATGAATCCTTGGTTTCTTCTATTCACTGATCTCCACGGTGGTAGTGGAAATAAGAGGTTGTTGAAATAAATTACCGAACCAGTACACAATGAACCAGTGACCAGCATTTTTACCCAGGGCAAATTGAATAAACCTTGTGCTGGTGGCAGATATCACATTGCTTGGAAAAACGTGACATTGCCCTTTTCATTCTTGTAGATGTACTTACAGAGCCACCTAGCTCAACTTGTGAGTGGCAATGACAGCCTGGGACAGTCTGGCTGCGTGCACCTCCTCAGCCTCCATGGGGCAATTAGGTTCATCAGAAGAGAAGCCGATTGCTAAAAGCACAATCCAAATCTCTTTGAAATAACTGGATAAGCTGCCCTAGGTTTTGGATCCGACCCCCTTAGTGTAAGCTTGATGCAAGAAAAGCTGTTAAATTCAGCTGGTATTCTTTTCATCCAGATAAAAGATAAGCTCGTACTCAAGCTGTGAACTCCCAGGGGGAGAAAAATGAATAGATGAGTTGTTCAAACACAACAGGCATGATTGTGCCTGACCCTGTGTGGGTGCTAGGAAATGGGAGATGAGCACAAACAAGCTTCTCCAGCTCCCTCTGGAGAGCATTCTCCAGGCTAGACATGGTTGTACTCCTTGAGATCACGGATCCCAGGGGCTAGCACAAAAGAAAACGCCTGGAGCAGGGAAGAGGAAAAGGATGTCAGGATGCAGAGCTATTTACCCCTGCTGACATATTATGAATCCCTTAAAGTGGGGCAGCCACTACTGCACACTGGGAGAGATGCTGGAATCAATAAATCAGTTTAAATTAGCATGTGTTTGGAGTTGCACATAAACTGATCTGCTTAAGGAGATTTGGTTCTGTGCTCCCAGCAAACCTTGCTGGGATGGTACATGTTGCAACTGTGTTTTCTACCCAGGTTTAGCACAGAAAATAGATCAAGGAGTTGCATAAAAAAATAACCTAATGGGTAAAAGCTGCTCAACACACTTTTAAAAAATTTACAACCTTGCATAGCCTAGCAATATACATATACTGCCGTTCTGTGAAGATACACTGGCTTCTCCAGTACAAAACAAAGACACCCAATTAAATGGTCTCAAAATATTAAGAAGGACAATGTACGGCTCGTATTTACCATAGCAGTGATTCCCAGCTTGTCAGACTGGGAAATGAGGCACACCAAGACTAAAGTGCCAGTGTGGAGATCTGGTGACAGATCCAGGCAGGAGAAGGACAGAGACTGTGAAGACTAAGAGTCAGTTATATGAATCTGGATGAGAAGCATTGTGATGGTTGAGGTAGCGGGCAAAAAATGATGGGAAGTCTGCAGCTTTGAGGCTGCTTCAGAAGCCTGGACTCCAGTGGCACTTCAGACCATACTTCCTGTTGCTGGGCTTCTGTACTGATGTATGGAAACAAGTTCTGGATGTTTTATGGATCCAAAGGGTCAGATTAATGCTCTCAAATTTGGAAATGTATTGTAGCAAGAGATGAGTCGACACCATTAATAGATTGTTAGGGTTATTGGGTAAATAAAGTCAAAGAGAAGGTGGGTACTGAAGCTTGCTGAGAGTGTCGATGCAAACTGAAATAAAGCATTTGGTGCCAGGGATAGTTCATGGGCTCTTCAGCAAAGGTAGCTTTTCTCTGTCCATTTGCTGTATATTTTCTTTAGACTTTCCACCCTTATAATCAATGGGAAAAGGCCATCAGTTCTGCCTGTTACTGAAAGAACATTTTCCTTTATCACTGAAAGGGAGAAGTCAATGGGCTATTTTTTCCTGAGCTGGCATAACTCCACTAACCAATATTTTCCCAGCGAATTCAGGACCTGCGATGATTGCTTCACCCATTTAATGACAAAGCAGGCAAATACTGTGTAGATGATGGTATTAAAAGCTTCTGTATACTTCAAGAATGATCTGGAATAACCATGATGAGAGGCTGTTATTTCATTTTCCATTTAAATTTCTTTCTCCTGCTGAGCTTGCCACTCGGTGATGGCTGAGTATGCAACTCATACTTGGAGCTGTGTGGAAAAAAAAAAATGTTTCACTTTGGTTCCAGCTGACCCCTGCAAAAAAATCTGGTTGTTTGTAGCCTCTTTTAAACTATTGCATGCTGATTGTGGGTGTAGTGGAAAGGAATATTGTTTCAACGTGCAAAACTGAGTAAGTTTGGCATGAGTGTATCAGAACAAAATATCTTAGCCTTTCTGAAATGTACTTTTTTTTCTTACTCAAATTATTTGAGAAATGTGGTGCAAGTTTTCAAATGTAATCAGAGTCGAACATCGTCAGAATTTTTTGGAGATCATACCATTTGACTACAAGCTTATTTAAGCTAAGTCCTTTAAAATCATCAGAAAAATTTCAGTGAGCTTAAATGAGTTTAAATCTGTATCCTAACGAGAAGACGAATCTTGTTACTGATTGACCCACTCCCTTCTCTGCCTAATATCTAATGTGATGAAGTACTCACCAGTGCTGTTAGCATCTCCTTTTTTTCCCTCACTTCAAGCCAGGGCTTAGTCAGCAACCAGGGACATTTGCCTTCAGTCCTAACTTTCAAATGTGAGGAAGAAAGTTTAAATACTGCAACACTCTTCTGACTCCACACAGCCAGATTTTCACTCTGAAATGTTGGATCTTTACACAAGCAGAAGACTCAGTGACATTTTGCTGCGTCACTAAATCCATGCAAGCAGAAGTAACTTTTGCCAAAGTGAAGAATATGAGGCTGTTACGCACAGTTAAGCTTTAAGAGTTATGCCAGAACAATTCCTTGCGTCTTTCTAAATCCAGCGGAAGGTGGCATCAAATTTATCTTTCTAGGCCTTGTGCAGGAGGATAAGACTAAAATGTCAAAGCTGTCTCTGAAACAAGTCTCTATTTGGTAACCAATGCTTTGTCCATCTGTACAAGGTGTTTTATACATATATATGTGTGTACATATATACATATATATGTACCTGCACTGAAGTTAGTGTGAGTTTTGTGATTTCTTTCACCATGTATAGATGGATCATATATCACAGGTTATTAAATATATGGTTCTCCATCATACATCTTTAATTTCCTGTATGAGAATTCATAACTATACACAAAGATTAAATGTTTTAAAACAAACTGTTGTAGCTTCAGTAGTCATATCTCCTTGACTAATTTAGGCTACAGTGATATAATTTAATAACAGGAAGATATTATATTTGCTGCTGCTTGTTATCTGTTGTCCCAGATAAATAATCTTTTAAAGGTGGTTTGTTTGTCATCCCCCTTTAGAACATTCAGGCCGAAAGGCATTTATGTTATTTGAGGAACTCTGGTTATGTGCTGTATGCCCAATATTTTTGCAAAAATAGCAACATCTTTTTTTTATTAATTTAATTGTATTTCAGAATTTCCTCTTATAGCCCTTGTTTTCCCAGCTATGGCACTGTTTGTGTAATTTTTGCTGTATCTTTAGAAAACACTTACATGTTTACTTATACTTAGCTCTCAAGATGCATTCATTATGTTCACAGTGAATATCATTTTTTCTGTGTGGGAATGGCATAAAATAGAAGTAGGACAAGCTAACTGAAGCCTTTGAAGAGGAACCCAGTCCACTGGGTGCTTCTCTTGCTGCATCAGTTGGCTCTCTGACACCTTCCCCTCCTCCTTGTTCCCTTTGAGCCCAGTCCTGTGGCCAGTACTTGTACTCAAGGTCCATGGAAGCACGACTGCTGACATGCATTCCTCACCTACAAACCCCTAGGGAACAGTGTCTTTTTATGGATACTGCAAAAAGCCTAGCTATTCCCTGGCACCGCATAAGACTTTTAGAAGGTTGTAAGTGGTGCCAGATATTGAAATGATCTATCAGCAGTGTTGGTAAGGATATCGGTAGATATTCTTTTCAAACACTTAAATAAAATAGCCTGGATGTGTATTCTTAGATCAATGGATGGTTAATTTATAAAATAGCACATGATCTATATAGATTCTTCCTCTCATTTTCCATGGAGGTTAGGCTGTAACAGCATACTCTCAGGACACCCTCAGCTGATCTGACCTATGCAGATGGTCTATGCTATCTATGTCAGCTGTAATTTTTGCTGTAACTTGTCCTTTGGAAGTATCTACCGCTTCCCAATGGCTGCATGGACAGAAAACACACTGCATTTATTTTAGAAAATCCACAAGAATTTATTAGGAATATGGTTGAGTGGTTTATTGGTTGGTTCGTTCATTTGGTTTGGTTTGTTTTTTATTAATATTACAATCAGGCATTGAGCAACCAAAGTATTTTTGAGTCCAGGCTGAAACTGAATAATTTTAACAAAAATAGGTTTATAAAAGACTGTAAAAATCCCCAACTACTGGATTGGCATAGGCATTAAAATAAATTAATATTAATAATTAACCATTAATTTTAAGAGGAAGTTTAAAATATGGAAAGTGGGAAAAAACCCCAATTTTTAATTACTTGACCACAAAATAGATGTATCCTCTTCAGTCCCCAAGTGGTTTAGTCACACTGCTAGAAAATTGTTTATTTACCTTGTTCAGATAAAGTGTCTTTATTGCTGGAGTTCCCTTTTCATTTGTAATGGGCAGCTGCCATTCTCAGATCTCAAATTTCACTCCATCTTTACACTAAAATATCTTCTAATGTCATTTAAGTTTTTTTTGGAATAGGTACACTTATTTAATTGATGTGATCATATATCTTACAGTAACTTGATTATATTGATAAATTATATTAGATTTCTATGTGAGTGGTGAAAGCTTTTGTTTAGTTCAGACAGTCTAAGATTGTGGCTGAGGTGGTGAAGATGCCAGTTTTTGACTTGTTTGTAGTCAGGTATTCAAGAGTTTTAGAAGCAGTACTATATGATGCAAAAATTCACTGGCAAGATCTAGGAGGCTTTCTCATCCCTACATTATGGTTTACTGCTGGGTGATGATCTCTCTCATCAGATGATGAATCTATGAATCTATGCTAAGGCACATGGAAAACAAGCAGGTTATTGACAACAGCCAACATGGCTTTACCAAAGGAAAATCGTGCCTGACGAATTTGTTGGCCTTCTACAACAGAGCCATGGCGCTGGTGGATAGAGGAAGGGCAACAGACATTATCTACCTGGACTTGTGCAAAGCTTTTGACACAGTCCCACATGACATCCTTGTCTCTAAGTTGGAGGGACGTGGATTTGATGGAAGGACCACTCGCTGGATAAGGAACTGGCTAGATGGCCGCACTCAGAGAGTTGTGGTCAATGGCTCAATGTCCAAGTGGAGATCAGTGACAAGTGGTGTTCCACAGGGGTCAGTACTGGGACCAGTGTTGTTCAACATCTTTGTTGGAGACATGGACAGTGTGATGGAGTGCACCCTCAGCAAGTTGTTGATGACACCAAGCTGTGTGGTGTGGTGGACACGCTGGAGGAAAGTGATGCCATCCAGAAGGACCTTGACAGGCTGGAGAGGTGGGCCACTGCAAACCTCATGAAATTTAACAAGGCCAAGTGCAAGGTCCTGCACGTGGGTCAAGGCAATCCCAAGCACAAATACAGGCTGGGCAGAGAATGGATAGAGAGCAGCTCTGAGGAGAAGGACTTGGGGGTATTGGTGGATGAGAAGCTCAACATGAGC
>WKFP01014234.1:13029-23206 GCA_011057875.1 Pterocles orientalis
GGCAGATTCCCACCAGGAGTGTGTGATACAGGCATGGGGGAACCGAGGGATTGAAAACAAAGACTTTGCAGGAAGAATTGGACTAGGATTTAGGACAGGAATGAAATTGTTGATGTCAATAAGCAACGAGCAGGCTCTGTTCTCATTTACGCAGGCATAAATCATTTAATGGAAAAAAGGAGCAGTATTTGGAGCTAATTTTGGTGTAAATTAACCCAAAAATCCAGGTCAAGCCTTTTTGCCTGGATGAATGAGAACTGACAATTCGTGGCACGGTTGTGGGTGGAGCTGTGTGTCAGAATTTCTTGGAAAGGATGCCACAGATAAAGGTGGAATATTTCTTACACCTTCCAAAACACTTTTACGTGAAATTTGTAGCAGCAAGATAGAATCTGTGCTGCACATATATAAAAACTATTTTCTGTTATCAGTGACTGTGGGACAAATCCAACAGCTTTTAAAGCTACGAGTCAGGAGATCTTTATAAACTCTGATATAGTACCTGTGCTGCAATAGGACGGTACATCATCCTCATCCTCATCTAGAGTTCCTGCCTTTGTATCATACCCTTCTGTGCCAAATTTCCAGCAGGTCTCAAAAAGTAATTGCAAACAAATAAGATAATAAATCTTTGTTATCTCTGACTTGAACAAAATTTGCAGCGCGCAGCTGGCTGGAGCAATGTTGATTTTTGCCTCACTCAGTGCAATTTCCATTCTTGGGGTCACTAGAAAACACGTGCCACCAAGTCTGATTTGGGACCCGCTGACATTTCTTGCTCTACCAGAAGGCACCTCATCGTGCAACAGACATGGGGCAGATCTGCACAATTTGCAGCCGTTTTGCACTCAAAGACAAGAGGAAGTCAAGGGCATCAACTGGGTTCACTTTCCACAAAGAAATCTGGAGCCAAAAGGAGTTTGGGAGGTTACAAAAAAATGGATTAAATAGGAAAGAAAGGAACTAGCATGGCTGGAAGCCTGGGTTCCCTCTAAGAAAAATGTTTCCCCCTCCTGGAAACGGCAGGAAAAATTGTGCAGAGCCTTTCCCCACCCCTCCATCCCGGGTGAAGACCAGCGTGTTCGTCCTGAGCACTAGCGAAAGGATGGTTTTATTCCCTGTCTGCAAGCTCTCAGACTGCACCCGCATCTCCTCTAAGGCCAAAATTGCCCTGGGTCTGGTTGCTGCCTCTGGTCAAGACAACAGGAGGAGGGAGAAAAGCTGTGATTCTCCTTCACCCTGAGCAAGTCAATGTTCAACCCCCCAAAGGCCGCGCAGAGATGAAGTTGCCATCTAAATATCCTTAACGGGCTCTTGATACAACAGAGGGACAACGTGGAGAGACAGGGTTTGAAATGACAGACGCAGCCCTAGGAGAAACCAAGCACAGGATTTGGGCTGGAGATGCACGGAAGGGCAGGGGATGCACAACGCTGGCCACAGGGTCCCAGCCCTGGAGATAGATCCCAAACACACTTTTCCTGATCCACCCCCTTGCAAAAAAAACCCCAACCAAGCTATCCACGTAAAGGATCACTTTGTGACTTCATTTTGGTCCCAAAAGAAACTTTAAGCATCACTTTTCCTCTCGCCTTCCCCCAGCTTGAGTGGGCTGCTGAGTTTCCTGGTAACGACACAAAGATCTTTCCAAGAGAAAACACTGAAATGGGGCACACTTGGATTGGCACAACTTGTGAGCAAGCACAGGTAAGAGGCTTCCAAAAGACTATGAAGAAACAAAGAAGCACCTCTTAACTCAGCTTGAGGGATCCCAACAAAACTGAAGGATGTCCCGAGAATGCGGGTGTGAGACTCTTGGCAGGGCAGAAGAAGAAAGGGGAGATTTTCACGGGGGCATAGTGTGTGCAAAAGTGTTCAGGCACAATGCAAACTGTAAGAAAAGGGCCCTCTCTGACAAACAGGACTTCAGAAGGATGGAGCTCAGCACTTGCAGCAACGCGGGGGCCACAGCATCCTGCACATCCACCCCCTCCCTTTGGCCGGGCACGGCTGCGACTCCACGACAGCACGGCTGGCCATGAGAATGGTATCAGCCCTCCGGAGGGGTTGCCAGGGGTTGCCTTTGCTTTGCTTTTGCTTCCAAAGCACCTCCAGGTCTGTTGTCAACGGGAGGAGAGATAATTAAATATAATACATGGTTTAAAACATAAAATTCCAGCCCTGCAGTTCTTTGTCCTCCTTCTCTGTCTCATTTCTCTGCCCCCTGGGCTGTCCCTCTTCTTGCACTCGAGTTTTCTGAGTTTTTCAGTTTCCTAAAATGGGATAATTTCCAACCTGTTCTGGTTCAGAGTGGTATCCTAACCTGAGGATAACCACTCTGAGGCCATGTCTTCTGTTCATGCCAATATTCCAGCCGCCCTCCCTCTCCTCCAGGGGCCTATGCAACGTTTCCATGTATTATATTGGAATTATGCCACCTTCCTGATGGTTAATGAGGAACCACAGAGCAGCAACCCCCCCTAATTACACGTGACCTGAAATCTAAGCCAGAAACAGACACATGTTCATTCTGCAACTCCGAAACACCCAAAGGTGTCATCACCAGCGCCATGGCATGGCAATTCCCACCTAATGCTTGTCAACCACCAGTTATTGTGACCTCCAAAAGCCCTGGCTGGGTGATTTACTCCTGCCCTGCACTTCTGAAGGTTCCCAAGAAATGCAAATTGCCTATCCCGCACCGTGATATAATTTCACCTAATGATCTTAGAAAGAGAGTATGAAAGAAATATGGACTTCACGGCTCCAGTTCGCTCACCACTGTGACCTCTTCCACAAATGCAGGCTCGGACCTGCTCGTTCCCCCCCCATAGAGTAAGCTGCAAGAAAGCATCCACCAGCTAAGGATGTCCTAGAAGGAGGAAAACCTTAGCTGTCAATCTCCTTGAGAAGTTCGACGCCTGGACAGCTGGAGCGGGAAGCTGCCAGCGCTTGGACGTGGCTCGGCGGCTGTGAGAAGTCTTCACTGCCTGGGGGCTGACCAGCCCATGTCACTGAAGGGTCCCTCGCCCGTGGCCGACCTGGGAGGAGGACCGCAGGGTGTGCAGAGGTCAGAATCGGTGTCTGATTCCCCTTCTGCAATGTAGGGTCTGATTTTGGCCACGGCTGCATAGCAACCGTTGTTAAGGATGTCCAAATTCTCTTTGGACTGGGAGATGCTAAAGCCACTGAAAGAGCGCTCCAGTTCCTCGTGGTCTACCGAGGGGATGGAGATGGATGTGTCGCTGTCTCTCATGGCACTCTCATGGTGTTTGGTTGTAATGTCTTCGTTCCTCAGGTACTCTGCGCTCGCCCTGTGCCCACCGCTGTACGCGGACAAGGAACGCTCGTGGGAGGGTGGAGGTGGGATGCGGACCAGCGAGCCGGGGTCTCCGACGGGTGAGGAGCCGTGGCTTTGCCGCTGGTAGACCTGCTGCTGGCACGACGTCGAGGGTGGGCATGTGTTGGTCGGGGCTGGTGGGGCAGAGAAGTTCTTCTGACCCATGGAGCTGGTGGACCTGATGATCTTGATGATGCAGCCGTTCTTGTCAATGTGCTCCCTGCTGTCTTCGGGGCTGTGGTAGGGAGGTGCTGGGTCTGGTTCTTTGGACCCAAAATACGCCTCCGTCTCCGTTGGTGGGATGCCCATCCGCTGCATGTAAATGTTCACCAGAAAGTCCAGCTTCTTCTCCATCGACTGAACCTGCAAAACACCACAGTTCCAGTGCTACACACTGCGTGAAGGTTGAAGCACGTTAACATCCTGAGTAAAAGCAACTTCCAACCCATCTAGGGACAAGTGTGGCCCTGGGCTTCATAGATGACCTCTGCCTACACTGACCTACACCAAACCAAAACTTTTAGCAAACATTTAATTGTCCTAGTCTGAAAACAAATCTTAATTTTCTACCTTTTTACAGGGTTTTCCTCAAGCTCCTATAATGTTTTTGACATGCACCAAATTCCAGGAAAGGCAGAGCACACTCACACCCATCCCGTGGCTTTCAGCTCCTTACTGCATGTGGTGTGTGCCTGGGCTCAGACGGCCATGGGGATTTCTGAGCCTTATCCTCCAGGTAGATTTTCATCTTCAGCAGCCAGGCTCGTGGATTCATTTGAAACACGAGTTTGGTGGCAAAGAAACTAATGTGTCATTTTCAAAAATAACGTAGACTTTTGGTAAACTCACCAAAAAAATAAAGACTACACGTCACAGACTCCAAAGTGCCTGTTTTGAAAGTAGTCCTTAGGCTTCTAACACGTGTAGTGCACTTCCACAACATCCACCTTGTTTCTTTTTAAAAATATTCTTACCTCTTGTTTTTTGGGTTTTTTTTTCTAAATGGTAATGTCCCACCAGGGAAAAATAAGGCAAGAAAAAATCAAGACAATGCATGCAACACCCTCTGATAAAACCCAATATACCTGTTTTTCAACTTTTCCAAGCCTGCCCATCATGCTGGGGTCTTCAGGCAGCTCCCCCTCCGCTGGCCCTTTGGTCCGATCCTTGTCGGTCATGGAAGATCCTCTCCCAACAATCTGGTCAACTCTACCAGGATCAGAAAATCCCCCCGCCCCGGAAAAGGACCTGGAGTCAGTTGGAGGCAGCAGGCGAGGAGGGCTCTGCTTGTCGCACCTCTCTCCCAACCAACACTCCAAATGACTCACAGACACGCGGTGGCACTGAAGTGTTAATTCAGATGCAAAATTCGCTAGCAGTATTAGCAGAGTTTGAAATTATCCGTTTCTGTTTATACAGATAAAACCTGGCACATTATGCACAGTAAATTTACCCGCTGCAATGAATTTCTTTGACTGGCTTTCTTCCAAATCCATTAACTTTTTATTTGTACTGAGAAATTATTATTTTGGGGGAAGATCAAGTTTTCTGTCTAGCATATGTCAATGGGATTTTTTTTCACTCTTTGCAGCAGTTTCCTCTCCTCGATGCAAATGCAAGTGTGTAATTCTCTGCCCACGAAAACGAGCTGCTTGCCCTAAGATCCAGACAAACAGGTGCAGCGCTAACTGCTTTAGTGGAGTTACATCAAGGCTGAATTTGGTCATAACTCTCCAAATATCACCAAATTGTCCTCATCTCAATGCTGCGGCAATTCACACCTGTGTCACTAGACACTTTCTATTAGCAGGGCTCCAAGCCAGTAAGAGCAGAGGACACTCCTGCCAAACCAGCAGCTAAAGCTACTGGCCATGTTGCTTGCCACTAAATTCTTTACACACGTTACATTTGCAAGTCCTCCTTCCCAGTCTCAACACCTGGGTTGATATATAGCTCTATATGCAGAGGAAGGAAGAGGGCAGAGCCAGGTTGAAAGCTGGAAGTCAGTTTTATTTAAGGCACCAAATTAGAAATTTTTTAGAGAGTAGATACTGGAGCTCCTTGATCCCTCAGAAATCAGGGGAGGAACTCCATTTTGGAATAGCTGCCTAATGGCAGCCCTGTTTATGACCCAATTCTACGCTAGGCAAAGTTTACTCTTGCATAATGCACCAAACGCTAAGGGTGGCGGTGGGAAAAGAAGGGTTAATTAATCTGACTGAAACCAAGTCGAGGTATCTTGAGCGGAAAACTCAAAATGCTTCTTATGCAGTTCTGCCGTGTGGGCCATGGGTCCATGCACCAGGAGGAGAAGGAAGGAGCTGAACACAGACAGACAGGGGAAAATGAACAAACAAACAAAAACCAAGGAAAGGAATGAGATGTGAGGCTGTTTCCAACACAAGAGCCATCTGTTTTCTCTGCATTTGACAGGGACTTAATACGTATGTTGGCTGTTGACATTGAGGGACAGGTACCAGGGGGTATGGACCAGCATGGCTCCCTTGGCTTATATTAGAGCAACAGCAGCTTACAGGACCAGAAGATCTGGCTCAAAGAGATGAAGTGGATGAGCACATCACACCAAAGACAGAAAATATAAGCCAACAATTATTTTAGAGTTTATTTTTAATCCCAGAAGATACTTCATTTGGGCGGGGATGCGACAGAATACTGTTCTGTTTAAGAAGTCGTGTTTGATCCTTTGCTCAGCGATATAAGCACAGGAGCACAAGGAGCACCAAGTGCTATAATTACAAGTGTGAGGAATACGCATGCCTTATTTCTCTCTTGTAATGGGAGAAGGAAATTACCGACATGTACGGGAACTCCCCACGAGGGATGCAATTACTGACATGACATACAGCACAAGAAATCCTACGACAAGGTTGTCACCATGTAAGCAAAGAGGTATTAAATTGGATACCTCGGGCTACCTTGGTTTGGAATCACAAGTCAAGGCGTAGTACAGCCACTGTACGAACTCCTCTCCTGTATGCACAAGCAAGTAGACTAGTAAAACAATGAACATGCGTTTAAGGAGTCCTAAACTCTAATTATTACTGGATATTGCAGAAGGCCAAGAAAAATCAGGGTGTTCTGTCCTCGTATCCCATCTAGCACAGCACTAGCACTGAAATGTGGCCACTGATGGAAATGAGATGCCCATCAACAGCTGCTGGGCAGAGCAGGGAGGCAGGACAGACTGTAACACAGAGAGGAAAACCGAACGTTGCCATGCCACGGCGTATCGTAATAGCAGAGAGAGGCTTGTGCAACACTATTTCTAATCCTGCAGAAATGGAGGAAAGTCTTCTGCTCTCTTAAGAGAAGAGCTACCCCATAAGCGAACCTCAAACTACCTGTAGGAACACAGGAGGCCAGCCGGCACTTCCCAGGTGGAGTGATCACTACTGTCATATAGGAGAGCACTGACTTCTTCCACCATCTCCAGGCTGGACACAACTTAGAACACAACAAGTGTTGTCTTGCCTACACAACAAGTAGACCTGCTGTGGTTTAAAAGCAGGACTGAAGAACTTCATAGAGCTCATCCATAGAGCTTTCAGAAGCCCTCACCCATATACAATGGATACCAGAACCCAGGAGAATTCCTGCTTGATTCAATCCCTCCATGTCTATAATTTAACACAGTCCTGACTCCCGCAGGGTCATCTCCACAGCTCTGGGGAACCGGAGAGCCAGCTCTCACCCCAGAGGCAGGGTCTGCATGGAGCACGGGGCGGTGGGCAGCTGTGGACCACTGACCTCAGTGCAGAGAGGGGTAGAAAAAGGAGAAGCAAGGCCTTCTTGAGGTCTCCCACCCCTTTGCTTCCAACAGCACAAGTCAGAGCAGGGGACAGTGTTCCTACCCTCAGCAAAGCACAGAAATTCAATTTGTTCCTTGTCTGATGCAAGAGAAGGGAGGAATTTCCTCATGAGCTCCCAACCCACCCGTGCCTAGCTGAGCACACAACGAGCAGAAGGTCCTTTCAGCCATTACAAAAGAGTTTAGGGTTTTGGCAAAGCTCAAAAGATGAAGAAGAGAGAACACGTTCCACCTTTGCAAGCAGAGGGGGATAGTGGATGTTCCTACTGTGAGATGAGGGACCACGAATCTTCCGACACGCCAAACCTCACTCTGCACTACATCCCCCGGGAAGCCTTGTGCCTTCCCAACGCTGACCTTGGCTGTGTAGTCAACACGGTCAGAGGGAAGAATCCAGCTGAGGCTTTGGAAGAATCAGCCTGTGATTTTCCCTTCGTGGGAGAAGAGGATCCAGAGATTCCTAACGCTGGGTGACAAACTGTGCCACCTGCTGTCCTTGACTGGCTCTGCTGGGTCTTAGCTCGGGAGGGAGAGAGAAAAGGGGGTTGTTGCTCTTTAACGTGAACTTTGAGATTTTTCCTTCTTTCTAATGGTACAAAAAAAAGTAAAGTCTTGCATCAGCCACAGTGCAGGTTTTCTCATGCTTCGTTACGCTTCATGCCAACAGTGCATGCAAAGAGGTGTAATATGTCCCCCTCGGGCCAGAAGCAGACATCAAAAGGTCAAACGGCTCAAATGAGATAAAAATGAAGTGTTTGGGGATATATAGTCAATTATTTTCTTTTTTATTTTTCTTTATGTCTTCTATTTTTTTGTACACAATCCAGGCATTGAAGCCAAACCCCCTTCATCCATGTCACAGGACTGGCTACTTACCCCCTCATGTGGCAATAAAGTTTGCTCTAGAGGTATTTTGACCAATATCTCTTGTCTAAAAATTACAGGTCACACCTATTCTATGTTAAATCAGCTGACCAGGAGAATTTCATCCAGATTGTCTGTGCAGAGCATGGAGCAAACACCTTCAGCCAGACCATAGCTGTGGACATCCACCAGTCCCCAGCCGCCTTTGCTGGGAGCTACTTGCGGAAAACTTTTGGCTGAACTGAGAACACCACAATGCTGGGGTTCAGACAGCTCATGGGACATCGCTCAGGTTTTTTTCCCCCCTCACTGAGTGTTTTCTTATGATCTGGGCAACATTTGGCTAAAACAAGGGTGTGCAGGCTAAAAAAAGAGGCTGGTGGAGCCCATGGGGACCTCACAGCGTGTGTCCCCACGGCATGGACCTAAACGGTGCTGAAATGATGAAGCAGCAGAGCCTGACCCAGAGTCTTGGGATTTGGGCTTGAGGCTGCTCAGAGCTCCGGTTCCCATCCATCGAGCACCTCGCAAGTCCCACTGGTGCCCGTGGGAGGATGCAGCTGCTGAAAATTCAGCACAGCGTGAGGCTTTTAACGGGTGGGAGCTGAGATTTCAGCAGCCTTCTGCACTCTGCTGCTTGCTGGAGCCTCTCAGTCACAGCTCAAGAAAGAAGAAATGAGAAAATTCATTAAAAAAGGGAGCAATTAGGAAAAAACAAGTCTTAATGTCCCAGGAGTCTAGTGGGCATGTGTGAATAGATTTTTAATCTCTCCATCAGTACTTCAAACCGTAAAAACAGGGGGAAAAAAATCCATTAAGCTGACATAGCAACAGATTTGGAGTGAATAAAATAAATATCCTCTAGTACCCCTCGATCACCTTCTCTGTGTACAAGGCACGAGCTTTCCCGTGAAAATCTTGCCTCTCATGAAGGCTTGCTGCACACCTAATCTTACAGGTTAAATACAACCAAATCCATTTGAATGTGTACTTTTATTTTTAAATCAAAATGCTGCTGCAGATAAGAAAGTTATTTCATTTTAAAAGACTAGTTTTGGGTCTCAGCATCTGGCAGGGAGGAGAAATGGGAAAAACACTTTTCTGAGAGCATCTTTTTTCCATGCATAAAGCTCGGGGCTTCTGGAAAATTCCCTTTTTTTAATCTTTGAGCTAGCTGAGTGGGAAAAGGTAAGCTTTCAATATTCCCTTTACTCACATTCCTCTAGTGTAAAGATTACTCAGAGCAGCTTAAATAAAAATCAAGAGATTTGTCATGTATTAGCTCTTAAGGAGGGCAAATATATTTAGAAAAAAAAATATTTGAAGCTAAGCTCGGTGCATTTAAAAATCACCTAATATTTGTGCATGGAAAATGATTTTCTGGCAAATATTTATACCTGCCTTGGGCTCCAGTGGTCTCCACACAAGGTGAAAATAGAGCTCAGCTCATGGCCCTGCTGGCCAGACCCCAGGAAGCCCTCAAATGGGAACTTCGGGGAGAAAATATTCCTCAGGGCATCAACACTGGGTATGGTGTTACCTAGGGAGACAACTTAATAACAGCGATGAAAACAATTTTGCTGTGTGACTGAGGGCTGGGTTTGACTCCTGCTCTTCTTTTTGCTTGTAAAATCAGGATCTTTTAATTTTTTTTTAATATGAGTCCTGTGGTTGTAATATTTTAGCAAAATTTTTTTTTCCTCTGTGGTCGGTAGAGTTGCAACAGCAAGAAAAAGAGACCACTGTGTTTATCGGATACGAAACACTTCATTCTTACTTTGCCCACTGAAGTAAACTCATTTTTTAGTACAAAGAGCTGCAAACAGAGGCTCCTGCGCTCGCGTGTGGAGTGTTTCATCTTTTAGAAAGCAGATTGTTCGGTTTACGTTGGCTTTGTGGGTAAATATTCCACCTTTTACATTTGAAGACAGCCTGATAAAAAATGAGATTTTTAGAAGATTTCATTTGGCTTCCTAACATCTGGAAAGAAGACTGGGAATAGAAAATACACCAGCTGAAGAAACCGATGGTTATTGATGGCTGTACGAATGTCCCTTTTTTTTTTTTTTCCTTTGGCTTGCCTAGTGTGAAAGCTCGTTACTGCAATTAAACCAGAGCACACCCAGAGTAGCAAGTCCTTCTGA
>WKFP01014234.1:27902-53669 GCA_011057875.1 Pterocles orientalis
AGTTCCTGGAGACATGAAGGAAAGGGAAAATAATCTGTGTGTGCAACACTTGCCATGACTAGAGCAGAAACCAGGAGAGGACCAGGCTCGAGCCTGGTTTGCCCCCAGTGATTTCAGAGAAGCCACTGCACAGGTGAGCTCAGCCCAGAGAACGGAGTTTCTAGAGGCAGAGCAACCTGGGCATAAGGAAAACAAAAGGTCAGCCAACGATCCGTGCCATGGCGAGTAATCCCTCTTCTCTTCCTTATCGCTGTTAGACTGGCACTGAAGGGAGTCACTGGAATCGTAACGGGAAAGACCAGAGCTGCACCATCCCCGCAGCCACCGCGCAAGCCTGGCCTCGGGTGAGAGGAGGGACACTGGAGCCAGACACCCATCTTGAACCTCAGCCTTTGGTATCCTGCAGCGTTGCTGTTACACCATCACTCTGCCTCACTCACAGGGGTTTTTCCCAAACTGATGCTGGGCGCTGTCAAACCCCACATCACACATATCCTGCATCTTCCAGCAACCTCTTGCTATGTGCCAGCTCGGCTGGTTTGTACTTCAGGAGCAATGCAAAGCAGCCAGATTGCATCTTCAAGTTATTCCCAAATGAGACTTTGAGAAACATGCTACACCCACGCTCAGGCCAGTCACGGGCTCTACAAACACCTTTCCTTCGCTGATCTGTGCTGTTGCTGCCCACTGCCAGGTCCCTGGGGTGCCTCCATCTCTCTGAGCAGATGCCAGGGAAGCCTCTTACAAAGCAGAATATGATAGACCTGACAAACTGGCTTGGTATAGCTACCTTACTGTCTAAAAGTACATCCACTATTGCATTTATTGACTAGAGATCATTGGTTTAGTACATTAAGAAACTACACTGCCTAAGGAGTTTTCTATTAATTTACCTACATTGAGTTTTTTGTGATTGCCTCATCACTGACTGTTATTTCATCAAGTGCATCCCAGATGAAGGCTTTTAGCACTCAGCCTTAGACGCATCAAAGTGCTGGCATCTGCCCCTAAGAGTGTGCAGTGGGGGGCTGCAGGCAGGCAGCCCAAGGGCTCGGGAAAACAAGTCGAATTATTTTTATGTCCCTTCACAGTTAACCTGGAGTTTTACTAAAGCACGGTGAGTATAACGCTACAATCGGGACAGATGCAGGTAACAAAGATGCCCTTGTAGCTACTCCAAAGTTCAAGACTCCTTTTTGACTGGAAGAACCACGGTCTGTAATCCTCCTTCTCAGGGTCTCCAACTGACTAAGAAGATCTTGAGATAATAATTTGTTTCATCCTCCCTTTCCCTTGTAATACTCAAGATGGAGGAGACAAAACGAGGACCACAGTGGGAAGGAATTCAGTAGAGAACAGAAAAAAATTATACTGGCTTTAGCAATTAAAAATTCCTGCCTAGGAAGATGTGCAAGGAAGACATTAAGATCAGAGTGGCTGATTTTCCAGAAAACAGAACTGGACACGGACAGGTGAGAGGACAGCATTACAAACATCACCGCTTGTTTTCATCCCTGCCAAAACCAACCTGAACGTTAAGCAATTGAAAGGAGCCTTTCTCTACAAAAGTAATGGTGTTTTTTTTCAGCTAAACTATTCCGAATCTTTGCCATTGAACTGCTATCTGTAGAACTGATGATCACCCAATATTTAAACCAGTTCTTTCAAAGAAAAACTTCAAGGAAGGCCACAGTACTATCAGAACACACAGCAGGAGGCTAACTCAAAGGTTCAGGCTACTTATCCAGGTACCGGGGATTTCCTACCATGGAAAACTTATTTCGAAACCTCTGGGTACCCATGCGGAGATGGGATTTACCACACTACTTCTGAGCTTCTGGTACACACAAATCTCAGGCATGAGTCTTAGCCTTTGGTCTGACAGGTAACAAAACAGCCAGCAGGGAGAAAAATAGCAAGAAAATAAAAGATACAAGTTGGAACAATTAATGGAGAAAATCAGAGATACATATACTTTTAAAACTGTAGTTTTGGTGGCTTTCTGAGGGAGACAGAGACTGGTGATTTTGAGAATTCAAACGGACTCCAAAAAAGAGCATGCAAAAATCCAACTCCACAAACATGCGGCATCACTCGGTGCCCTGCTGCCACTCCTGGGCTGTCCTCCTGCCTGGCTGCGGGGGGGAGCTGGGGGGTCACTGCCAGCATTCACCGCATGCAAACTCTGGGCGTTGGAAATCCAAGAAGGTGCATGTTTGCTGCTGAGAAGCAGTGTCTGGGGCGGTGGAAGAGACTCTTCCAGTGCAGGCGTGGAAGTAGATGTATTTAGGCATAAGTCAAAGATCTATGCATCTGGGTACCCTTATGGGTGCAGTAAGGGATGTTCCTTGGGAATTCTCTGCAGCCGCCTAACAATTGTCAGCTTGATGAAAGAGATTCAAACACTGCTCGTACAAAACCCTCTGCTCTAGCTATCTGTTCCCCACGGGATGTAGAAACAGAACCATTCACAATGCCAAGGCTAAGGGGAACCCGGAATCCCTACGTCTGGTGGGACAGGCTGAGATTAGTCCTTCTCTAGCTGCGTAGTAGAGGTGCTAGATAGGCAAGCCGTGGCTTCCAAAGGCCACCAGACTAGGAAAGGTCAATTTGTGGTGTTCAGAGAGCCAAAGGAACGGTGATTGAGCAGAGGTAGGAAGCTGGTATTTCTCGTGCTACTAACTTGATGTTGCTGTACAGCACAATTAATTTGCAAGGATTCCCTGGACCTTGAGGAGGGAGGGAGCAAAGGGAGGAAGGGGTCTTTTTAAAAAAAAAAAATTAATTTTGTTTTTTTAAAAAATTTTCCATCATTTGTTAAACTTCAATTCCTGGCCTCCTTCATTGCTGAGCAGACACTGGCTTGCTAGCCCAGACCAAATTCCCCATCCTCATCTCTTTGTATCACATATTCTGCACGATTAGCAGCCAAGGCAGCCTCTGACTTCTGAGCGGGCAATGGGGAGGCTCTTTCACCTTTTTTTTTTTTACTCATCTAGTACCTCTATTAAGCAGAGAAGTGATCAGAACGGGTGGTAGCAGGGTAGAGGGAGAATGAGCCGTGCAGCTTTTGATTAGTTCCGTGCGACGCATTTCCCGTGGTACCTAGAGTTTCCTGAGCAGCATCCGCATAGTGACTCTCTGCACGGTTTGCTTTTACTGGAAATGAGGGGAGAGTAAAAATTAGACCTGGAAGCAAATGCCAGACAGGAAACTTTTGATTACTGACTCTGGGTTTAAAAGACAGGCGTTTTGAGGGCTGGGTTCATGACAGGATTTTCCTGTTTGAGCGTTAGGTGGAAAAAAAATTTAAAAAAATCAAGAGCATTTCTGAAATTTGTCTCACTGAGGTTGACAAATGTCATTATTAGAATTGACGTATTCTGCATTGAGTTGGTGGCATCAGCTCATCTATAATTGACTGAGTCCTGCAGGAAGATTTTTTTCATCTGTATTGGAAACAAAAAGTACTGTCTTCTTCCTCTAAACAGATAAAAAAAGACATTTTGTTTAACTGTCTAAGCCATGGAGAGCCAAAACTTTAACTTGTTTTGCCCAACAGCATCCAAAAGGTTTAAATGTCTTTTTTTTTTTTTTTCCTCCAAAAAAAACCTCACCAAGAGAGCTAGTTAACCTGGGAATTATTTGCACTTCTCATACAGGATATAGCATTATATTAAGCCTAGCACTTAAAGAAAATTAAAAAAAAAATAAAAACAGAGTATGGTGCAGTCCTTTTTGGGAAGAGTTTTGAACTGTTTTTCATAATTCTTTTTCAGATGGGCCCTACCACTTCTGGGGAGCAACAGGCTTTGCTGTGGCACCACCACAGCTTCCGTGAGCCCATCTCAACTCACTGCTCAGGCACTGCCCGGCCAGGAGATCGCCACCACGACCAGGGTCCTCCACGCCATGGAGCAGCCCTCTTCCTGCGGAAGGGAAATGGTGTAGCCCCCGTCATCCCACCTGGCCACCAGAAAGCATCACTTGCTGAGTTCACGGACAGACCGAAAAGGCTGGAGGGCGTAAAAACCCCCCAATCTCGTTTTACACTTGAACTCGGCAATCGGAGGAGCTCACGGACATGCACAGAAGGAATTTGCAGGAATTCTCTCTGCTCCGCGGCATCCCGTGCAAGCTCAGCCGACACCACCCTCTCCATCCTGGGATCCCCTGCAATGGGCATCTCCAGGGAGCCCCAGGGACCAGTGGTGCTACCGGGGCTGTTCTGGAGCTGGGGGCTGAGCATCACAGCGTGGGAGTGGGATATCCAGCATGCAGAGCCTCTGGGGACACGGGGGTTACTCTCCTCTTAGTCTCCTCTGCAGTCCCTACAGAAAGATGCGGTCCATCCTGTGCAAATAATCCGCTCCCCTAAAGGCAACTGATTATTTCCAGATTACTGTCTGTCCCAGCATGAGTCTCTGTCACCAGTTCAATCGGTTAGAAGGTCAAACGCCAACCCAGGCTAACACGGCCCATCGGACTGCTGTGATTGCCTTGGGTTTCCCCAGGCAGTAGTGGCTGGTGACACCTCGGACACCCTGGGCTGGATGAGCAGGGACCCACTGAGTCAACCAAAGGCATCCTCCAGTGCGTACAAAAGCCTTAATCACACCCCTGAGCAGAGCTATTCATGTCGTGTGTATCTCAGACAGACATACACATACACTGATATATCGATATACGCACAGATACACACACACGTTACAAGGCGACCCGGTCCAGCATCCACTCAACATAATGGCCAAGGTCTTGCGGAGTTCTTGGGGTCAAGGACAAAGCACAGCTGAGGACAACCTTCCAAAGAGGTTCCTCTCATTACCTGCAGGACTGAACTCATGCTGGACAAAGTAATCTGAGAGTTTTAGCTTCCCAGTTCCCTGGAATCCTTCTGTTTCTTTTTCTCTGATATTAATGTACTATTAGAACCATTTAGCTCATCAATTTTTAGCTTTTCACCGAATTGTATTCTAGAAAATACAAGAGGAAGAAATGTGGTCACGGATGCCTTCAGATGTTGATCAAATCATGTGTTGAAGAGCATCTGAAGCACACATTTCATACGGGAGCCTCCGTAGCCCTGGCTAACCATACATTTGGTTTTTTGACATTACAATCAGAAGACAAAATAAACAGAGATGAAAAGCCACAGTGAATTTCAGCCTGATTAACACAGGAGTAATCAAACCCTGTTACCACTCGGATTTGCTGGCTTTCTGCAGGGGGAGCGATGAGAAAAGCCCCAGCACAGCCCAACCCTCCTCCCCTGGGCTCAGGAGGCAGAGAGGACTCGCAGCTGGACCCTGCCCCAGGGCAGCGCGGTCTCGGAGGTGAGATCGATGCTAACCACTCCTGCAGCAGCAGCAGCCTGGGGAAGGGCAGGGACCCCTTCTCCTGGCCAAGGCAGGTGGGGGATGGACACAGCACCCAAAGGGATGGGCAACAGAGGAGGCTCTGTACGGAGGTTTTTAAAAAGGGAGGAAAATCAAAAGGAGGAAGAGGTACATAGCATGGAGAAAAAGGCCAGCATCTTGTCTGCTCATCACAGCCTGGGCTCCATGTCACAGGGAGGTGAGCTCCTGTCCCCCCGAGCAGGTCAGCACCCAGCTTCCCCACACTCGGCCATAGATGGATGCAGACAAGCTTGCAGTGAAAAACAACAGAAGTGATAAAGGACATCACCTATCTCTCAGATCAGCTGCCCCATTTTATGCTGAGACCAAATCAAAAGCCCCCTGAGTAATTCCAGGTGACCCCAATCCTCCCCCACACTGACCCCATCACCTCCCCGCATCCTCCCACCCAGGCAGCAGCTCTCAGAGTGCCATCGCGGCAGAAATCAGCACAGCCTTTGGGATGCTCCCTGAGCTTGCAAGGCAACGTTTGTCTCGTACAGTGCCTTCCCACGAGCCGTGCCAGCATCCTTTCTCTAAATACATTAAGATGCAAAATAGTGCAAAAGCTGTTCCTGTTCTGTTTCCTGTAAGGACCTTGGGGTGTATCAGCTATGGGAAGAGGGATACAGGAAATCAGCCACTCCCTACACATAACTGCAACAGGAGGAAGGTCAAGCTGTCTCCAGATGAGACATTGCATGTTTCCTCACATCGATGGAAATGGAAAGTGGCAAAGCCTTCAACAGCCGAAGCGGTACAAGTGTGGAGCTGGGCTCTGCTGTAAGACACGACTCATCCTGAGGAGTTTCCCAAATGAAACAATCACCAGCGACAGACCAGGCTGGATGATTAACCATCGGGTGGGCTGAGAAACAGGGCGAGGTTTGTTGTCTAAGGGCAGGGTGACACACTGAGCATCACCAGGAGGCTGTGGGAAATTAAAGTGGGTGGAAGATTTGGGATGTGAAGGTAGATTTGGGATGTGAATGTAAAAGATGCAGAAACTCTTATTTGAGAGAATAGGTGATTCGGGGGCCCCTGAATGTAGGGGCTACTGTGCAAAATTCCTTCCCAAAGGAGACATCATCAGATGGAAAAGGGCAGTGGGAGCAGGTAGAATCGATATTGCCCTAACAAAACACAGCAGGAAAGAGCTTTGGTTCTGCCATGACAGCTGAGCTAAACAGCACAGAAAATGCTCCAATGCCATCGACACGGCAGCTGCAGTCCCTCAGCTCAAGCGCTCCTGGGCTCAGGTTGAGCATCTCACAACGGAGGGCAACAAAACCCATCAGTGTCACAAGAGACAGGTGAGCAGGAAAGCAGCATTTGGAAATGATCCTGATGAAGGAGCTATATATAGTAAAAAATACTCTGAAAAAAGGTCAAGGGAAGGCTATTTTTACTTCTTTCTGTGACGTAAGATTAAGAAAGCAACGTAGAAAATGAACAGGGAAAAACCTACAATCCCTATGAAGAAATATCACATCAAACCTAGTATTTTAACTGGTGAAAATGAAGCCTGCAAGAAGAGATTCAAAAATAAGAATACGACTAGTGCCTCAGAAAGAAGACTCGTGCCTGCCATTGCAGGGATGCTGGCTGGTGTGACCCTAAGTGGGACCATCAGCCCCTGGATTTCCTTGGCTATGGAGCTGATGGGGTTGAAGAGAGATTTTGTCTCATTGCACAAAGCATGTCACTGGCTGAGAGCAGGCTCCTGGGATGAAATGTTGACCCTCCCAACACCATGGGCGGGTGGGCAAGATTTCAGCCTTGCTCTGCTCCCAGAGAGCACTTCCCACGTAACGCTCCCTGCTTTGATAAAGCTGGATGGAGGCTGCCTCTGCTCTAGCTACGCAGGCTGAGACCCCAAATAGGAAAAAAAGAAAGATCTGGATAGCTGAAACATGATCTTGGAGATTTGGTTTATTTGGCAGGAAGGAGGATGGAGTGCTATGGAGGCTCTGCTTGCAAAGAAAAGCTCAAATGAAAGAAAAAAAAGAGTGGGGCAGGGGAAAAGGAAGGAAAGATTAAATTTTCCTCCATTTAGTCAGCAGCATATCTACGCCAGATATCTTTGGTTGGATTTTATGCCAGGGAAAAATTAGTTTCTGGTCTCTTATAAGCTAAAAGGCACAGCAGAAAGTTACATCTGTGAAATGCCAGGCTCTCGTTATACAGCTGAAAAACATAGTGTTTACAATCTGAAAAACCTATTCAGTGTTTACAATATTTAGGCTGTAAGCTATGTTTTGAGATATGAGATGGAAGATCTGAAAGCCAAGCAGATGATCTCCACAGAGCATCAGTTCTGCATCTTGCCTCCCATAAAAAAAAAAAAAAAGGAGATTCAGTCCCAGAATTACTTCTTAAAAGAACTGAGAAAATATAGAAAAAAAAAATCCCAGAAATAAATATTTCTAAAGGGATGAGAAGTATCCTAAAAGTATCCCAAATACCAGCCCTGTTGCTTTCCCTGGAATGTGTGAATAGAGAAAAGCTCTCCTGTAGGTGAGATTTCAGGCTGGCCTTGGAAGGTGCTCACCACCGAGCACGCTCTGCGCGGTGGGCTGGAGGCGTGGAGGGAAGACGGAGCAGGGATTGGGCTTCACCCAGAGCTTGGGAGGCCAAGGGAACAGGGTGGAGATGGGGTGTCTCTGCCATGCAACGTCGTGCGGTGTCAGAGAGCCCTCCCGTGTCCCATGGAGCAGCAGGTCCAGGCAGCCCCGCTCAGCACCCTGCAGCGAGAGGAGCTCGGGAGAAGTCGCCAACACGGTGGCACGGTGATGGCTTCATGTTCCCATGTCACCTCCGCCTGGCGTGGCGTTGGGTGATGGAGACATGGGCAAAGCATCACCTGCCCATTGACACCCGCTGAGCCTGCGTGATACTCTTTCAGCTACAACTCCAGCAATGAAAGAAAATAAAAAAGCAGCATAAACCAAAGCCCTGCTGTCACCCCAGCTGTCTGCCAGCTCTGCCCGTGCTGCCCACCACTCTCTCCAGCCCCCGCAGCCTCGCTATCCTCGCAGCTACAGCCCAGGGCAGACTGGAAGGAAGATCTGATTTAAGGTCCAGCACACACGTAGATACATCGGACTGCCACAGCACAGAAAAAGCACAAAAATACCTAGAATGCTTCCCTCGATGGTGCCACGACATGGTACACACACGCACACACGTACATAGAAATCTAGGGGTAATGCATGGGGATGGCGTGTCGGCAGTGATACAGACCTTGGCGATGGTTCGGGCTGCTGCTCTTTCCTTTAAACAGAAGCAATAGTACATTAGCATGGTGGCAGGTGGCAAAAGATGTTGCTGCTTCACTGTTAAAACATAACGAAAGGACAATACCAAACAGTACAACTAAGTGGAAGTTGTGGACAGAAGAAAGGGAAAGGAGCACTTAATTCCTGGAGTTTCCGGCCCGGACAGAAGATCACTGAAGACTCACACAACCCCAGAGAAGACACATACAACGCACAGGGTCGAAGAGTTTATCCCAACCCATCCTCGTGCCTGCGCACGACTCAGACACCCGACGGTTGTGTGATTTGTGTGAGCACAGGAGGACTTCTGTGGGCTCAAAGCGCGGCCCCCTTCCCTTGGAAATGCACTGCCCCGAGTTGTTTCTGCACGTCGGGAAGGATTTGAACAGCTCCCGTGACCCTGGTGCATTTGCTTTTCCTTCCTGGCTGTTGGGACAGAGCTAATGTCAGATCTCTTGGTGCACGGCTTCACCCTGTGGTGCTAATGCCTGGTGCTGGGAGGGGAATACTGGGGGGAAGGTGTATGGACCCCTGCCCCGACATCCTGACACCCCAGGTGGGGTTTCTGCCTCCAGAGCCTTTGGCAGATACTTTGACAAAGTAGTTGGCAAAGGCTACACAGAGGGAGTGGGACACCCCATTTTTGTATGTGGTTTCCTACTGAGATCTCAAACCGCTTGATTACCCTGAAAAATCACTGACATCAAGGACAAAGTGAGCTGAACACCTGCAAAAGGGTCAGCATGACACAAGCTACAGCCACACCAAAAAAAAAAAAAATCTCACCTGCACTGACCAGGCATCTTGGTGACATTTCCCTCCAGCAATGAGGAAAACCTGCTCTGCCTTCAGCTACTCTGATTCACAACTTCTTCACATGGGAAATCGCATTTCATCTGAAGCAGCCTTACCCCTGCAGCCCCATAAGAGAGGGAGCAGCCAAGGGTCTGCCTCCCCTAACACCAGACAGCCTAAGGGAACAACCAGGCTGGGAGAAGATCTGGGCAGGAGGAAACCTGAATGAACCAGCCTCGGCCCTGCCTGCACCCCGCAGCGACCGCTGAGACCCCAACATCTGCACAGACCCCCACCCCTCTCCCTGAGGCTGAAGGCAGCAACCCGGAGAGACTGAAAAAAACCAACCCTCCACCATCTGCTCCTTGCTCAGACAAGCTCGGAAGCCCAGCCTCAGTCGTTATCTCAAATATTCCCATTTTCAAGTTTGCAGCCTGACCCGTGGCTCTCCAGATCTCTGCTCTCTGCAGAGACACACAGCCCAGGGCAGGTCCCATCCCACCCCTCCCCAGCCAGCCACGATGCCCACGGGCACGGCCAGCATCGCTCCGTCCCTCCTGGGGTCTGCACACTCCCCAGCCACCAAACAGGGCAGCCCTGCCTGCTTAAAAAATAACCCAAAGAATTGCTGCTCCTGAGCACAGAGCTAAGCTGCAGGACTCCTGGCCTCTGGGGCTATCATGTCTACCTTGTACAGCAAATTGAGCAAAAATTTCTCACTGCTACAAACTCGCCGGCAAGGGAAGGCTGGAGGGAACAGAATGAATTAACACATCATGGGCCTGAGTCTCCTCTGAGGGTGGTGAAGAGCAGAAAGGTCAAAGGAAAACTGGGAACAACTACCTCGATCAGACCCTTTGAAAATATGGTTTTGCATTTTCAGTCGAGCACTGTAACATTGCTCCAGAGCGTTAGGCTGAAGAAATTCATGTGCAGCGTGGGAGAGGGATGGGGAGGAGGTCGCTGAACAACCCATAGGGGACCAGCTGCCAAACTTCACATCTTCAAGGCTGGCCATATGCGAAAGGCAAGAAGAAAAAAGAAAAAAAAAAGGGAAAAAAAAGGAAAAAAAAAAAAGGTTGCAAAGTGTGTGCTTTCCAAGCACTCTAAACTCTGCTGCTAACCTGAATGTCAGTCCCGATTTGCTCTTGAGGTTCCTCAGGAGCTCCAGCTGGTTCAGAGGAGGGATGAGTCTAGAGGGAGAAAAGAAAAACCATTAATACCCAGGCAGAGCTGATTTCAGAGCCTTCTGTCTCGGCAACTTCCCTCGCTGCCCCGTCCTTTCAACACAAACCAGCTTTGTGCCACCAACTGCAACTGGGGGACAGCTTGGGGAAGATGGAGAGGAGCTGGGCTGCTACTTCCAACAGTGTCCTACAGCAGAGCGGTGGGGAAGAGAGAGAGGGGGACAACAAGGGAGAGAGAGAAACTTGTCTGCGCCACCGGATTTTGAACCTCCTAAAGAACAAGCAGCTGCCAGGGTTTCTGGGCAGCAGGGTGGTGTTCTGGCAGGAGAGCTGTTTCCTCACCTCCAGTCTAGGCGTTGGCATTGCTCTGTTTGGAGGTCAGCTCTTCGGCTGGGTATCAATTGGAGAGAAGCTCCAGTTTTGGAGGAAAATGGGAAAATTCAACCTTGCTGCTCTTAGGATGGTGGGGAGGCTTGGGAAGGAGCAGCTTACGGGGCAGAGGAAACAGGGAGCTGAGGCTGGGAGCACCCCAGGAGAAACAGCAGTGTGCTTCAGGGTCAGGTTTAACCAATTCCCTACTGTCCACGTCAGGTTTTGCCCCAAAATGAGGCAAAAACATGTATCGTTGCCTTCTAGGAACCATTTCCTTGTTTTCTCAGGAAGAAAATTAACTTGACAGTGGGAATCCTGGTTAATAATTAAAAAACCCCAATGAACAAACACCCTGTTGCCTATCCTACTTTTGTGCTAAAAGCCACCGAATCAGCTTCCACATCCACTTTCACTTTCTTCCTGCAGACCCTGGGAGACTGGACCTTGCTCCATAAATATTCAACGTTAATATTCACAGTCAGGTTGTCAACCAAGACAGACGTGAGCTGGAGGTGTCAGGGGAAGGATAGAGAACGCTGCCCGCGGTTGAAGGCTGCACTTGGGGACCCTGCGATCGGGGTCAAGGCCAGCGGGGCTCATCCCATGACTTCCTGCAAACTGCTTTCCGGGTCACCAGCGTGCCCTTGTCAAACTGTCCAAGTGCCACATGCCATCGCTGTGCCCAGAGGGTGGGAAGTCAGCACAACAGCCACCTCCGGTCCGGCTCGTGACAAGTGATGGGGAGGATGGTCGTTAGGGGGATGAAGGGGAGGACAAGGGGCTGCTGGTGGGCTGGGAACAGGCTGCCTGCGGCTGCCAGCGCTCGGACACTTGGGGTCACAGCCCAGCCACAATAAATAAAAATTAGTTGGAAAATAAGCCATGTAGGTTTCAATAAAAGCAAGAAGAAAAAACTACTCAAACTGTCCCAAAACCACAGCTTAGGACTGGAAGGAAAGGGGTGCGAGTGGTTGCACTCCCCTAACAGACTGGTCTTGGCGGAGGTGCTGTAAGAAATGGGGCTGCTGCTTACCGTAAAATAAAGGCAGAGATACTTATGGCCACAATTTTTCAGCCATTATAAGCCCAACAGTTTCACAATTTTGCTCTAACTGGAAAAAAAAACCCAACTGGAAAAAAAAAACCCAACTGGAAAAAAAAACCCAACTGGAAAAAAAAACCCAACTGGAAAAAAAAAACCCAACTGGAAAAGCCTGTCCTCCGCACGCACAGAACTCATCCGCAAAAGCACAGTTGCTCAGCAGAGCAGATTTGGTGTTCGCAAGATTGAGGCAATCAGAAAATTTTCCAATCCTAACTATGGAGAAAAGAATAAAAATAGTCCTGAAAATTTTGGCTCAGCTCCCCGAAGCAGCTCTGTGCGCTCCCATTCAGAGAAGAGCACATCCTGATCTGCTGAATTAACGATCCTCTTCACTCAAGACGTCGGGAAGGAGCTGACCTTGGTGCAGCGGAGCAGCGCACGAGGGCTGGGCTGTCACCTCCCTTCAAACCCACCGCTGGGTTTGCAGATTCCTTCCACCATGGGAGAAGGTGGTGCAACAAGCACAAAGCGTACGGAGTGGTTCACGAAGGTTGTGCAACTGTTCTTTGGTGAGTTAGTTTCTCTGGGAGGTCCGTACCCAGCAGAATAGAGACAACAAATCCAGGCTTGCACCGGTGCAAGGCTCAGAGCTCGTGAGCTCACTAGATGGAAGGGTTCAGGATCCCCATAGGAGCTCCTTCCTTTGCAACAGCCCCTAACACAAGGTCCACAGCATGCTGAAGGTGGCAATCTCTTGGGCCACCACAGATGCTTCCATGCAAAGGTGAAGACACACAAGCAAATACAGAAACTCAACGTTTCTGTGGAAGGGTGATGGGCCCAGTACACACATGGTGGAAAAAAACCCCAATTATTTACTAAAATAATTATTAAAAATGGGTGTAAACTCAGCCATGTACCTGACCCAAAAATTTAATCTGAACTGAACACTGAGCCTAACCTGTCATTGCAGGAGCAGCTTGGGGACCAGCTGCTGCATCGCACTGTCCCACCAGAACCTCAAGGGAAAGGCAGGGCTCTGCTCAGCGCTCTAACTGGGCTTTGCTATAAAATGCTGGATGGAAAACACCCTGCACTGAGGCGTGTGCCCAGGGGACAGGTGACACAGGTGCCACCATCCTCCAGAGACACGGAAAAAGGACCTCCGGCTGGGGCATCTCGTTTTCTCTCTCTCCTCCTGGTCCGTGTGTCACTTGTTAGCAAGGGAAGCGTGTGTTGGTTAACGGGGAGCTGGGTGAGAAGATCTGCACACCACGGGAACGCACACAGCTCATGCTGCCCACCACAGCAACACTTCCATGTCACCGACAGCTGCCAGGGACCCCGCGGTACCCACGGCTGCTCCCCATCACCCCTCCCACGACCGCGCAGAGAAACACACACCAGCTCCGGGTGCCGCCTCCCCCATCCAAAGGGAAGGCAGATTTCCTACTCCTGGTAGCACAGATAACGTTCAAGCATTTGGGGACAGTGGGGATATCATGCCTCCGGCCAGGACGTCACCAAAAGCCCACAACACAAGGAGGGCAGCAGCACACAACAGTGGGCGGGAGCAGACACAGAACCGCGCACACGCCGCGACACACACGCAGAGCCGATGATGATTTTTTTGAACAGCCCCAGTATGAACAATTAGGAAGAGGGTGACAAGGAGATGGATGCTGGAATGGGATGGGGATTTAAATGAGGCTGCATGCTGTGTTGGAGTTCCTTTCGGGAGCCAATTATTACCCTAACCGTGACTGTATGTCTCCAGCCTAAGCTATTTTTCATAACTGAGAACATTTATGAAAGTTATAAAATATTTTATTATAAGAAATGGGATGGAAGTAGCACACTCTTATTTCCCTCCCAGCAGTAGAAAAACATCAGCTTCTCAAAACAGGCTGTTGTTCGAGACAACAGGAAAATACGGAAGATTATACTTGCAATTCATTGGTGCAATTTGCTGTAAATTAACCACACCAAGTGGTGAGCGTGATTTATTAAAGGCTGTAAAACTTGCATCTGTGAAAACTGGAACCAGGTTTGGAAATGAGGCACTAAATCACATCAGCTCTAACTGAATTAATGCATTTAGTGAGGATTTAAACTGCTCTGAGAACAGAGCTTGGCCCACAGTCTTGAAACCCCAGCCATGTATTCCTGCCTTAAAATACTGACTTGCCTACACCTTCAGATACCCACCTCATATAAAATATGCCTGCGATTTGAAAAATCTACTCTCTTCTGCAGAACCTGAGATAGTATTATTGGTCATAAATCTCACCCAGCCATACACAGGTCTTTTCATTTGGATTCATCCCAAAAGGCTAAATCCCAGATTGAATAACTGGGGGCTAGCAACTGCTTGGCTCTAGGTCAGTCTTGGAAGAAAAAACTCAAATGGAAAAGTCTTGCTGAGATGGGACATTCCTTTCCCCAAAAGCAGACTGCACTACTAGAAGAAATGAATGATCATTTCAGTTTAGCATTCCAGATCTTTCTCTCCTCCTGATGCTGTCCTCAAAAGCGGGCACGGCCGCTACCGTGATTTTATTCTGTGCTACCGCTGGTGCTCCCCACGGTGCCACCACACCAGCAAATCCAGCAAACCTGGCGTTACCTACTGGGCACAGCTCCCACAGCGTGAATGAGATAAAAGCCAGAGTGAGGGATGGGAAAAGGGGGCTGGAGAGAGGAGACGAAGCAGGAGGGAAGGCGGAGGGACAATGGAAGTGTGAACGAGGATGTTTTCTCGTGGAGAGTTGGATGAACTGGAGGAGGTTGGTAAGACCATGAAGAAATCAAGAAGCAAGCTTATCAAGCGCTTTCCCATTCTCCTTCCTTAAATCGACGTTTTGGCAGATCGCTTCCCAACACTCGTGTGTACCAATAGCTACAATGGACATGGAGGGGCATGGAGTTAGTCTGCAGGCAGCAGGGTGGGGAGCCTGGTTTGGGCTTTCCCTCATTCCTTTGAAAAAACTCATCTTCAGAGGTTTTGGGGTTTTTTTTCTTTTTTTTCTTTCTTTTAATTAAAGGCTTTGCATGTTACAGTCCCAAACGAAGAACAAGGAGTGACATGACACACAGAGCCACATGCACGTCATACCTGGAGGCACCGTACGTTTGCGTTTGCGTGCTTTTCAAGTGTTTTCACCAAAGAAAACCAAAGGGATATGAGAGAGAAAAACGGGGGGGGAAGGGTAGGGTGGAGGAAAGGGGAAAAGAAACAGAATAAAGAAAATTAGCATATGAACGAGGTGTGTCCCCAGAGCAGATGCGCTGTGACCGGGTTTACAGGTGAGGTGGGCTGAGCGCCTTCCCGCTGCAGCCAGCTCAGAACCCACCGTGTGCCCACGTCACCCTTGGGGACAGGCAGCTGGCACCTGGCTCTGAAAGCAAACGGGGAAAATGTGGGGGCCACCGAGAGACCTCCTGTGAGACACCCACAGCCCTCGGTCCCATCAGCCAGCGACTCCACAGGCTGGGCTGCTCACCTGGGCGTGACGGGTTTTTTTTTTTAGTGAAGACCAATAGATGAGGGTAGATGAGATCAAGGCTGTGTTCTCACAAGTGACAACAAGGAAAATTATTTTTCACCAAATCCAGTGGCTGATGCAGAAGAGGTTACGATGTCCAGAGGCACCAAGCCATGTGTGCATTCCCAGCCCGTTCCCTGCACATACGGGTGCCTCGTGCATCTCTCAAATTTGGTTCTACAATATTTTTAATTTAACAATGAAATCTGAGATTCTCTCAGAGGCCACCACATTTTCCCCAGACAAGTGAGACTCGCTCTACTGCCGCGATTTCAGTGATGTTCTGGAGGCACGCGAGCTCCTCCAAAGCACGGGTAACAATTTTCTCATTCCAAGCAGCCAGTCTTTCCGAGGTGCCTTGGCAAGAGAGGCGAGCTCAAGTCACAGGGCTCCTGCTACGAGGAACAAGCAGCCCAATGTTGAGCAGAAAGGGTGCCAAGGCAGCACATCACCCCCAGGCACCCGGGAGGGAGACGGGGATATTGTGTTCCTCCAACCCACTTCCTAACCATGCTGGGCATTGTCACCAGCTGCCACCTTCCGCAGCGCTGGGCTCGATATGCCCGAGGCTGCACCAGAGCAGAGCTGCCGCTGGCTTAGTGAAGTGGGTAGATGAGGAGAGATGGACAGTGGGAGTGATGGAAGCTGCAGCCAGAACATAGAGTTACCCTCTTTTAAAGATTTTTTTCCAATTAATTTATCTGAGTGCATACAAAATATATCCAAAAGAGGTTCACTGCTTTCTTGGTCAGAAACCCCATTTGACTAACAACTGAGTCCATCAGTGCACCCAAAGCTCCCTCTCCCAGGTGATGTTCACTTTGCTCACAGAGAGAAGCTGGGATTTAAAGGTGAGGCTGGGAGAGCAGAGAAACCTCTGCCCAGGGAAGCCCAGGGTGATGCTGGTGCTTGGGGCTGGCGTTGGGAGCAGCACCTGCAGCATCAGCCAACAAACCATCTACGACCCTGCTACAACTTCATCCTGGCTTTTTATTCAAGATAGCTGGGCTCTTCCCCAAACTACATTTGTTGCCCTTTCTTCACCCCAAAATTTTCGTTTAGCTTATTCAGCTTAGTTTTCTTCCTGCATATTAGCTCCAAGGGAAATACAGGTTTTAACAAGTGGATTAAGTAGCAAGTAACTACCCCAGGATGTGCTCAAGCAAAAGAGTGTTCCCGTATGTCTGGCTGCACGGTAAGTTCAGTCTTTCGAACAGCAGTAAAACCTGACAAAGTCCACTGAAATCAGTCCCAGCTTTCTGCGTTTTGCAGCGGACTTTGGACCAGGCTCCGGTCCTCATCCTCTCCAGTAGCTGATCTCAGCCAGCACCAGGAATGATGGGCAAGAAGGTCAGATACTGGGAGGGGGAATGTCCATGGGTGGGTTTAATGCTATTGGAAAACAGCTTTGTTCTGTTTTGTTGGGTTCTTGGGTTTGTTTTTTGGTTTTTTGGGTTTTTTTAAACAAAATCTTATAAATCTCTTGGGAAAAAGCAACCGATCAGACACACACTGGGAATGAATCCAATGAAAACTTACTGACCACAACAATGTGACTTCCAACAGGTTTTAAAAATGGATTAACAGGCTGGCCACTGCGTTTAAAACACCGGTTCATTCTTACCCTAGGAAATATATCCAAGACTGTCTGCCTGAGGGCTAGAAGGCACCAGTAACGTGGGAAAACAGGAAAGGATTCACCCTTGCAGTGGCACAGCCCAGCACTGGACCACAGCCCTGCATGGGAGCAGGGGCACAGGGAGCCCCATCACCCCCAAAAAACCCCCATGAAGTTACAGGAATATCCAACAAACATATCCAACTCCTGTACAAACCTGGAGAGACCTGTCCAGCCCCTAAAAACACACCAGAGAGGGATGCACATCCCTGGTGGGATGCCCTGCAGTGTGGAGGGGAAAATGAACAGCAACATTTTGCATTTTAGCTTCTGGGGATGCCTCCTCCTTGATGCCACCAACCCTGAGAATGACACAGGGGACACGGTGCTTCCCTACATCCCAGAGGGCAGCGAGGCATGGCACGGGGACTCCATCCCCATCTCCATGAAGCTCCAAACCCCAAGAGGCTGTGAGTTCCCCCAGTGCTGCTCTAACCTGGGTCATTGCAGCTGAAAGAGCTGCCTGGGCATGATGACGAGTCACCTCTCCTTAAAGCAAGCCAGACGGATGCTGCAAAAAACTCGGTGTTTTATGACAGATGCTGCTGAACCTCGGTGTTTTATGATGGATGCTGCTAAACACGGCGGTGCTTTATCAGCATCATCCAGCACGGCTCTGCCGTCCTTCCCTACTCGCGTCAACAGATCGTGATGGATAAATTAAATCCAAGACATGGGAAAACGCTCACTGAATCCTGATTTGGTTTTCCTCCTTTTAGAGGAGAAAAAAAAAAAAGAAAGGGAGACCTAGGATAAATGCACTCAAGGGAGGGACAGAAGTTTGCTGAAAGGCAGAAGGACCATTACAGACCAGCCGGAGAGGCAAGGAGAGCCCAGCAAGGGCACAAGGAGGGTGGTGGCATTTACCTACGATCCAGGGCAGCTCGGGAGGTCTTCACACCCAGGCACGGCAACTGTCACAACACAATGCAACTACCAGCGGACGAGGAGAAATAAAGGTGAAAAGAAGAGCACGTACGCACACAGAGATGAAAAGAAAAAAAAAAAAGAAAACATAACAGAAATTAAAATCAAGTCAAAAAGAAATACACACAAAAAAAGCAAAAAAAAAACCTCCAAAAGAAAAAGCATATATGAGCCCTTAAGAGCTCTTGAAATCAACTTTTTCAACCTAAAAAAAGTAAATAAATGAACAAAACTATATATCCAGATAACAAAAATAGGTATGGAGACAGTGGCATCACAAAGGCGGCAGCGGAAGAGGGAGGGTGAGGAGGAGGTACCTGTACATGGGGACGGTGACGGTGCGTTCGTAGTACTGCCAGGTGGAGTGCAGGTCCGTGCGGGACAGGTTGGTGGCGTAAAATCTCCAAGCCGCCTGCAGAGGAGACACGGTGGGGTTGTGGATCCAGGCATGGCCAGCGCTACCCTTGGTTTTATCAACCCCAGCCAACACCGAGTCCTCCCTCTGCTTTCTGTGGGAAAGTTCTGACACTCTGCCTTTTCCTTGGTGTGATAAAAGACAAATTTGGAGCTGTACCATGATGTGAGCCCAGGTGAAAATGCCGTGGGTACCAGGCGCTCGCTGTCAGGGTGAGGTCAGGTTCCGAACGGGTGTTATTGCCCATTAGGGAGGTAAAAAATTTGGAGAGAGAGGAGCAGGGCAAAGTAAATGACTCTGATTTCAAACCTCCAAGACATACACCAAGGTCAACCTTCTGCACAGACATCTGCTATTGTGAAGGAAACACTCCCAATTTTAACTATCAGTGTAAATATTCTCTTTGGGGGGAAAAAAAAATAAAAATGGGTGAAAACAGGCTGTCCTACTGCATTTGTCTTGCTGCGCTGGATGTCATCCCTTTTCTCCCCCAGACTGCCTGCCACATATGCTGTTTTCCCCATGGCTGATTTCCTGGCATTTATTCCCAGACAAAACCAGTCACCAGCTGCTGTCTCACACCTCACACACATGGTCCCATTTGTCACCTGCCCACCTCCTCCCCAACTTCTACAAGTCTATTAACCCCCCCCGAAATGAGGCTGATGTAACCCCAAGGCTCCTCGGATGCGATCCTCACCTGGATCAGACCCGCTGCTGGGTTTCGCCTCTTCTCAAAGTGTTTTTGGCGATGCTGCTCTTGAACCTTCAGAGCAAACCCCGAACCCAAGATGCCCTGGGGAAGAGAATAAAAATTTCCAGTTAGCAGGGCATCAGCTAAGCTTGCACTAAAAAATTGCAGCCAACCTTCCCCCCAAAGGTTTGTTCTGAGATTTTTTTTGCATTCCTGGCAGACATTCCCCGTGAAGGGGGAACAGACTTTGCTAGAATTGCTGCTTTTCCCAAACCACCTCCAGCTGGCTGATAAAATACAAAATAACCACACTGTGCTGGCATTCAGCAAATTATCCCCATGGGGGGAAAAAAAAAAAATCACATCCATGCAACACACGGCGAAAGGGATAATTTGCTGAAATGGTGTCGCGACCCCAGGAACAGCCTTTTGCAGGGAAAAAAATGGTTTTGCTTGCATAAAGATTTGTTCAGTGCCAAATCTAGAGTTTCCATGCCATTTGCTCATAAGCCTTGTGTCTGAGCTGGGGATATTCAGACAGGGTTTCCCCTCTTTTTTTTTTCTTTTTTTTTGACTCAGCTATGGAGCAGCTGCAGCAGGAGGTCTATGGGTGGATCACACCATGGGACACAGCTTTCACATTCCCACCAGCTCCCAGGGGCAGGGACAAAGCACAGCCGAGCCCATCCCGACCCAAGAGAGACACAACAGCCTCTGCTTACGGCGGGGAGAGCGAAGAAGGAGACGCCGATAAGGGTGAAGGTAGCTGCCAGCAACCGCCCGTTCCAGGTCTGCGGGTACTTGTCCCCGTAGCCGATGGTGGTGAGAGTGATCTGCAGGGAGGAGATCAGCACACAGCCTGAAAAACTCAAACAATAAAACAACACAGCCAAAACTCCCGCAACGCTGGGGTGGGACATGGGGGACCGAGTGGGTGGCACTCAGGAGGACCTCGGCTGCTTGGGACATCCCCAAGGGATGCAGCGATGCCCTGCTGCCCTCCCTGCTCAAGGCACTGAGTTTTCACACCACTCGGGAGCATCTTCTTGCCTTTAGCTGACACGAGAGAGCTGCCATCTGGTGCAGAGGCTTGTGGCAGCTCGGAGCCTCCCCCGGGAGATGGGGTTGTGCTTTCGGCAGGGGAAGCGAACCCGCACCAGCTCCCCCAAACTCCCTCTCGGCATCTCCCGAGACAAGGCAGGACTATTTGCACACATAAAGATCTCCTGCTGTTTATTCCTAATCTTCCCAGCAGTGCCTATTAGCCAGTCTCCTTTCCAATTTAAAACCAGAATATTAGCCCAGTACGATGAATGATGACTGCTTCATACAACCTAATCTAGGGATGCTTTTTCCCCTCCTCAGTATCATTGCAATGCATCAGGTGAGCACCAGCAAGCTGCTGTGTGTGTTTTGGGGAAGGAGCTGAGATTTGTTGGAGACAAAGAATCCCCTGAACCTCGAACTGCAGAAAAAGGTGCTTTCGCCCACTTCGGTCCATGGACATCACTGATGGGAAGAAATGTTGGTTATCCCCTGAGGCTTCCGAGAGGATTCGGAGAGCCTGGGACTGGCAGGGAGAGATGGTCGGATTAAGAACATCTTTGAGATTTCTGCCCAATGGACCAAAAAGGTCCCTGTGCCCAGTGGAAGGTTGTCCCCGTCCCATTGCCTCCACAGACAGAGCTGGCCCCAGGGACAGGGGCCGACACCATGTTGATGTGGCTTTGGAAACCTCACACGCTCAGAATAAAATCACTTTTACACAAATGGAAGCACGATCCCAACGCGCTGTTTAATTGGCCCCACTAAAAGCCCTATCAATTAGACGCCATTTGGACAAAGTGGTTAGAAAATGCATCTACACGGCTCTTCCTTACTGAAACACGAAGTAGAAGCAATGCTCTTTTCACAACCACTGCACGGCTGGCTTACAATTTTTCTTATAATTTATATAGAAAACTACAAGGACCAGATCCACTAAGGGATGAGCTTCTGAACCCGAAATTTGATTTGTTTTGCCCATCTCTTAACATCTGTACTGGACCTGTGAGTTGGACAATAACAAAATCTGTTTCTTTGAATGAAGCTCAAATTTTATTCTGAGCATCTCAGGGGCAAAACAGTCCGGTGCAGCTCCAGGTCCTGGAATGGGGGGGACGATCCTCTGCCAAAGGCTCTCACAGCCTGGGGAGCAGGAGGGGAAATCTGCCCGCGGTTCTCCCGACACTGAGCTCTAAGCCAGGCTGTCACTTTTTCCTCATTGTTTATTTTCTAGTTATGTCAAATTGGGCTTTGTTTTTATTTTCTGTCATCACCAAGGGGCTTGAAAAGCAATTTACAGCTTCTTTCCCTTTGTCAGAACAGAGGAGCTGCTTGATCAGCCGATTCCTCCTCAAGTCTCTTTCTGGGATTTGATCAGATCTGGGATTTTCATTACGTGCTCTGTAATCAGGGCCAAACTAGTGCCACAGTGTCGGAGCCAAAGAACAATAACGCAAGAAGATTAGAATGTCATTAATTCTCTTTGTTAATCGGGTAATCCAATAATTCCCACGCACACGCGCACACAGAGCACGGTCCGACCGTTGCCCTTTCCTCCTCCGTCAGCAGAGATGGGAAAGGGGAGTGCGCTCAGTGCTGAAGCCCTTCTGCTAGCAAGACCCTACAGATTTTATAGGATTTATCCCAGTATGTTGAACAGGACGTTGCACAAGTACAATTTTAAAATTTTTGTTGCCAAAACAATGATCAAAGCACCTCGTGGTGTGGGGTCTCCATCTGACCCGCCTCTGCTGTCGCGACAGAGCTAAACCCCACGACTGAGAGCACACAGGTTCCCAGTTTCTTTGCAGCTCCAGTTAATTCAAGAAATGTGACCCCCTAACATTTTCTAGGATTTATTTCAGAAAAATTGCTAAATGGAATCACCTGAAGCCATTTAACAAAAAAGTTAACAAAGCACTCCATCAGTCCATTCCTCACGTTAGCGAGAGAAGATGAAGGGTTAATGGACATTTTATTTTAATAACTAGCAGCTGCTCTACAAAAACGACTTACCAGACCCCACCAGAGTGCATCTGCGTATGTATCAAAGTGCTCATTTTCTCCTTTCTCGGCCAAGTACACCAGGAAAGAGGCCAGGATGAGGCACAGGAAGCCAATATACCAGGCAGTAATCAGCTCCTGGAAGATCATTAAGGGAGAGAAGAGAGTAATTGCAATCCTGGTGCGCATCTCCGAAAGCTGAGTTACTTGCTTGGGGTTTCTCACCTTACTGTGTGCGTAGACCACGGAGCCCAGCAGCTTCCAGGTGCCGCCCCGCCGGTCCATGCGGATCATGCGCAGGATCTGCAGGAACCTCAAACTCCTGAGCGCAGAGGTGGCAAAGACGTTCCCTTGGGAGCCTGCCGCCAGCACGGCGATGGAGGCGATCAGCACCATGATGTCTGCGTGAACAGAGGGCATGGAAAGCTGAAGCAGTGCTGCTGAATCGCTAACAAAAGGGACGGCAGCGCTACTGCCACCGGAATGCCGTGCGGGGAAAGGGATCTCGCATCGGTTGTATCTTGTGCTGGAATGACACAGCATGAATCTTAACCTGGGTGAAAGGAGTTTTACATCCTCTCCACATCCATCCTTCCCACAGAAAATGCATCGAATACCGCAAATTCTGATAGGATTCAGTGTTAACACTGAAACTGGATTAAATGCCAGCAAAATGCCCTTTTTTAATCAGCCCCAGCTGCCTGTTACACAGTGTTGTCCAGAGGTGTGAATTTCCCCCGTCTAAACTGGGAATGAAAATCTAGAGGTCCACCATAGCAATCCTCCAGTCCTCACGGACAAAGAAAGACCAAGATAAGAAAAGCCTTGCTCTATATATTGCAAATTCAAGGATGCTGAATATCTCCCTCATCCTATGTAAATTTTATAGCACTGTTTTTCTGCGGAATAAGCCAAAATCCTGCCCATGACCACTGCCAGCTCCCGGACATTGAAAGCAGGCTCCACGCGATGGCACGGCCTCTCTGCCCACTCCTTACCCCGTTAAAAATAACTGCTCTGCACAGATGGCCCCTTTCGCGAGGGAAGCGCCGAGTGCTTCACAAACAAGAATTAATTAAGCCTCACAACTCCCTTGTGAGGCAGCTCATCAGGACCAGGGAAGGCAAAGAGAGACACGGAGAGCTGCGATGACTTGTGAGCGGGTCGGTGTCGAGGCTGGACACAGGATAGCAGGATCCCAGCTCTTCCTGGCTAAACCCACTTTTCACAGAATCCCAGGATGGTTTGGGTGGGAAGGGACCCTAAAGCCCACTCAGTGCCACCCCCAGCCATGGGCAGGGACACCTCCCACCAGCCTAGGTTGCCCAAAGCCTCATCCAGCCTGGCCTTGAACCCCTCCAGGGATGGGGCACCCACAGCTTCTCTGGGCAACCTGGGCACTGCCTCACCCCCCGCACAGGGAAACATTTCTTCCCCAGATCTCATCTCCATCTCCCCTCTTTCAGCTTAAAGCCATTCCCGCTCGTCCTATCCTTGCACCTTTGGTCAGGAAATCCCATGCAGAGCAGCAGGTCTTACCGATGACGCAGAAAGGCTTGCGGGCAAATTTTAACCGTCCCCTCCAGCCCCGGTACCGGCAGCAGCAGCCGGCCGCCCAGATCCTCACAAAGTATTCGACCCCGAACACCACGATGGTGACAATTTCCTGCGAGGGAGACAACGCCGTGAGTCGAGAAGGAAGCACGATGGAGAGCACGCTCCAGAATCAAATCCAAAGCCTTAACCTAAACTCCCCGCACCTCGGAAAATACATCACAGAGCTGTCTGTACCGCCAGGGCCGCTGAACAGAGAGCCCAGGCTGGAAAGCTTGCCAGATCTCTGCTGGTGTGTTTTCCCTCGCCCTCCCCTGGGGTGGCAAGATGCACTGCACATCGTAGCCTGCGAACTAGAGTTTTACATCTTCTCATATTGTGTTTGTGTCCCCATCAGAGGACTGATGAGCGCCTGCTTATCGCCCACTGTTAGTCTCCAGGACTTGACCAGGATAATGCCGAGCAGCTCAGGGAAGACCAGAGATGGGAACCACTGGCTGCTGCATCCTAGGGCTCTTCACAGGGGATTTGAGCTTTTTCCCTGGAAAATCAGACTGGTTGTCTCTGTGTGCTGGGCTATTGGTGCAAGGGAGGTGCAGATCCTCCATCCCCTGATGCCAAGTGATGCTGTGCATCGCCGCGCTTCCCATCACCACCCAAACACCCTGCGCACGCTCCCTTCCCTCTGATCTTTTAACTAGGGGCTTTCTCATGCATCAAACCTGACAAAGCCCTAATTAAGTCTGGAGTGCTTTTTGATGTCAGTGTAGGGCAGGGACTGGGGAAGACAAAGAAAAAGCAAAAGAGACATGTGAATCCAGCAGCCCCGCGACGTGGAGGTGCGTGCAGGATCTCTGCCGGCTCTGGATCAGCAGGAGCCAGGTTGTCAGTGCGAGGGATGCCGGGCTATTTAAGGAACAAAAGTCTGCAGCTTGGTGTGGGATCAAATAGTTGCAGGGATGTTACAGCGTGGGAGAGGAGGCAACTACACAGGCTGCTCCCTGCGCAGTGCATCCGCAGCGCGAAACCTTGGGAGCTGCTGGGCATCAGACCGCTTCTTGGTTGGGATCAGTCTTGCTGCTCTATTTTGCAATTGGAGATAAATGCAGAAAAAATAAAAAGTCTGGGAAGAAGGTTTTGAAATGATCCTTAAAGATACTGTGTTCAGATTATTCTTGATGCTGATTTCTCCTTTATGCTTTCCCTGATTCTTCCCTGCAGGTCCCAGCGGTCTCCTTCTCACAAGGGACGGTTTAAACTCTCGCCCCAGTTAAACACCCCCAGGCTCAGGGTTTGCTGGGGTTTGGATTTTGTTTTAATGCCTCACTGGTGGCTTCATTTGCACCCCACTTACCAGGATGTAAAGGGCCCCTTCTGAGCTGTTCTGGTACTCATCGATGGTCGAAAAGACAGACAGCACCAGGCAGGAGAAAACTAGTAGAAAACTATATAACACAAAAATCAAAAATAAAAAAGAGAGAGAGGGGGAATGTCAGTCTTCAGAGCAGGAATTTTTCACATTTGCTCAAACTAGTCCAGAGAGCAATCTTCGACATACTTACTGTGCTGCTGCTGCTGTAACACTGTAAAAAAAAGTCATTTCCCCAATTTTACTAACTGAAGGGTTGTGCATGGAAGGACCCACTGGACCGTTCCCAGTTTGGCCAGTGCCAATCCAATTCTTTTCCCAGCAGCTCTGACAACGTCTGACATTATTTCCCGGAGGAACCATTAGCTCTGACTGCAACATGTTTCCAGCAAGTGTACAAACAAGCAGGGAAATGCTCATTAATTAATGTGATAACAGGTCACCGGGCTGGCTAACGAGCAGGA
>WKFP01014234.1:82811-100756 GCA_011057875.1 Pterocles orientalis
CCCCAAACCACGCTATAGGGGTGGCACTGGGATGGGAAGGAAAACGAGAGGGTAACTTTCCTGACCAGCCCTATTGCACCATCACCACCTGCAAGCCCCCAGGACACATCCCCTGGCCTTTGTGCACATATGCAGCAAATCTGCTCTGTGGCAAAACCAGGAGATGGTTTTCCAGCAGATCGGGTTTTCTGGGGTCTTCCCCAGACTCGGGGCTGGGAGCGGGAATGCTGTTGGCTGAGCACCCAACCTCTGAGCTTTGGCTCCCCTGCAGCTCCTGGAACACGCCGGCACATTGACATCCCAGGGAGGCACAGGGGGATGAGATTTCCTTCACATCAGGTTTTTGGGGAAGGTTGGTTTCTGCTTTATGGGTAGATAAGGAGCATTCACAAATCCATCACAGCAAACTAAGGGAAAAGGAAGACGTGGCCACAGCTTTACTGCACAGGCACAAGTCACAAACCTTCTCTCCTCTGCCTTCCCTCTATTTAAGCAGCGTATTTCCGAGTCAGAAAAAGGGCAGGATATGGGTTCACTGATATTTTTTGCTTCAACATCCATCACTTTTGAAATCAGTTCCCACCCCAAGAGCTCCTCCAGCCTTTCCTTCTTGCTTATAATAGACCCAGGGACCAGAATGGGATCACCTGCCCCGAGTGCTCAGAGCCAGAGCACTGACCTGAACCACAAACTGCAGGAATCTGAGCAGGAGTGAGTTGTGCATGGTGTACCTTGTCGTTAGTCCAGCAAAGGATTGGGTACCTCCACGCTTAACAAGCAAGACTGAGCTTAAGAGCTTTTCTGGATTGAAGCCTCAAAGAACAAAAGCTGTCGGGAAATGATGGGGAATGAAAACCAAGATCTGAACATTTATAGTGAAAAAAGGGTTAAATTTAAGGCATCAGCTGTCTGCCTTACAGCCTGGCTCTAACCATTTAACATACTCAAGGCAACTCAGAGTAAAAGCCTTATTAATAAACATCACCGCAAAGTCCTAGCTCCAACGCTCCTCTTTGTCCTCCTCCTGGAACATGAATCACCGGGAAAGGCTCCTCTGCGGATTCTCCTCGCCCTGCGCACGCAGCCTCGGAGGAGCCAGATGTCTGGAGGAAAACCCGAAGGATTAATTGTGCCGTGCACCTGCCAGCAGAGCCTGTCCCTACTGCGATTCCCACTGCCCGGCTGAGATTGAGCTTTCCAGAATTTGGTGGGGAGAAATATATTCCTGCAGCTGCAGGAACAGTTCATGGGAGGGAATCCTAAAGACCACGGTGCAATTATGGTGTGCTGGGAGGTAAATGAAGAGCATAAAATACCAGACGTTTAAGCAATTCTTAAAATGTCTGCACAGGCATTTACTCAGAGCACGGTCATCGATGTTAATGCGAGGGAAAGTTGCTGTCTCATGCAATACCCGTATTATTCCGACTGAAATCTGAGCGCTGCCTCTGTTTCATCCCACAGGGTATTCCCCAAAAGAGCCTCTGCTTCCTCCCTACCTCTGAGAAATCATGCTTCGCGAGTACAGGAATACCAGCCCTCCTCATCTGCCCTTTATCTGCATATGAAGATCAAGTTATTTCTGTTTCTTAAGGGCAATGCCCTGCTTTTCTGTAACACTTAAAAAAAATTTAAGCAGCCAAAGGCTATGGTGCATGGTTGAAGCACACAGGAATAAAAAATTCTCTCGCTGAGGTCAAACTCCTTTGAACTGACCTGGAGAAGTCACTTGACCTGACTTAACTGAGCTCTAAAACTGGGTTAAAAGCAGGATGTCTCTGTCAAATGTAATGCTGCATCTCATCTAAACATTCCTCGAGGGAACGGGATATACGAAAATAGGCTCTGGTCTAATTGCAGATAGGAAGATTGTCTCAGAATGTGCAGGGCTGGTTCCCGCTGCAGACAGGAATAGTAGCTGGTGTTTCAAAGGTCTGTCCCAGAATCAGCGATTCAGCTGGAGCCCAAGGTTTCCTGCCCGCAAAGGACAAGCTTTGTCTCTGAGCTCCTTCAGCTTTGCTTCCCCGTCTCTGACTTTGCACTAGTTCTACAGCACCAGGAATTACAGCACCTCCAGAAGAGCATCCTCACCCAGAGCATCCTCAGGGAGCTGCCGACACAGAGGCTGAGCCGCTCCCAGCAACCGCACAAACCATCTCAGACCCACGGCAGGCAACTAAATGGCTCAAAATCCTTCTGTTAACTTTAAAAAAATCTCACTGTCCCCACGCCTCAGCCCATGGTTTATGCTTCTCTAAAGGCAAGACCCCAGAGTTGCGCTCTCAGGCTCCCTCCCAGCCAGCAGCAAAGAAGGATGGGCGAGATTTTGGGTCCATCCCTGCATTTGTGCCTCAATATAGGCAAGAATGTGGCTTCTTGGAGCCAACGGGTCATGGATAACATAAAACACAAGTATTACCAAAGCACTGCGAATTTCATTTGCTCATCGGTTTATTTAATTGAGTCTTGAGAAAAAAAAAAAAGAAGTATTTGCAAACTGCCTGGATAATATGTCTTAGAGCTGGTAATTTCACCATCTGTTTAATTTTACTTCTCTTGTCCGAGCCCGTGACTAGGAAGAGCTCGGAGCCAAGCGGCAGGAGAGCTGGTTTGCAGCCTTTTCATTTTAATCCCCAGAAGATGACAACCTCCAAGCTGGGTAAAAAAAAAATATATAACGGGAGTGCTACAACCAGCAGGACCCTGCGATGCCCAAGAGACACCCGAGTTTGGCATACAGCAAAATGCAGGAAAAGAAAGAAATTAAAAAAAAAAAACCCAACAGCCAGTTTCAGAGCTCTGCATCCCTTCCCCACATCGGTAGGACAGCGTGCTCCTCCACAGTAAAGGTGGCAGAATACGGCCCTGCTGCTTTCCGTGTCGGGGAGGTTGCTCCTGTTGGGATGGGCAGGTTTCTGCTGGGAACAGTGCCCTGGCCACGCAGACAGGCAGGTCTGGAGGAGCTGCTCAGGGTGAAGGGATGCAAAACAAACCCACACCTCCAGAGAGATCCAGCTTAAAAAGGCAGTGCTCTTTAGCCCTGAAAAATTGCTGAAACAGCCAGTTATGCTGCCGGGAGAGCAGAGCATCACAACAGCTGCCAGTCAAGCGCCATTTAACTTCGCCACTAAAATAACTATCTCAGGTCTTCCGAGAGCTGCAACTCTACAAAGTCCTCTTCCATCTCTCTCTCCTCTCCAGCAGCAAAGCTTCCCTGAGCCGCAGCCAGGTTTGCCCCCACCATGCTGCTCCCCAGGAGCGATGGAGAGATGCCACCACCCATGTCGGTGTCTCCTGGCAGGGAACGGGCAGCTCGTGACACCAGCCTGGAGGGGAAGGGACAGCCCCAGCTGCACAGACAGCAGCACGTCTGCCAGGGTACCACCTCTCCTTGCACCAGATAAATTAATCCCCAGCGCCAACAGATGATTAATCACTTCTATTATCTCTCGCTTCTCTGGCATAACCCATAAGCAGGTGGCCAGGTGCAGATGAGGGTGTCCTGGGGGGAGCAGGGGGCAGCCCCCCATCATCACCAGTGGCTTTGGGGGGCTTGCTGCAGTCCTGGCTGAGGGGGGAGAGCCGTGCTGGGGCATACCAGGGCTCTCTGGCTCACCTGGAGACTTGCAAAGAAGGAGGCACTGACCTACCCGCAGGTCCCAAACCCCCCAGCAGTGGAGGAGGGGAGGAACGGTGGCATCCCCCCAGTCCCTGCAGTGCAACCATTCACATTTAATCACATTTTAATCTCATTTAAGGCCACCAGACCAGCCGGTTCCCAAGCCCTGTGCCTGGCCCTCGCTGCTGGAAACAGGCTGGACATGGGCAGCCCTGGACCCAGCACTGCTCAGCTGCATGAACCCCTCTGGATGTTTTTCCTGCCTGGTTCCTAAGGCCATGAGGCTCGTGCATCGCCCGACCTACTTGCCCTTCTGTCCCCAGCTAATTTTTAGACTTGTTGGCCAATTTGCATCAAATCTGCCCCGTGATGTGCAGCAATGAGGAGAGCACCCTGGGTTTGTCCCCGGAGGAGGCTGCTGGGCAAGCTTGGGGGCCAGCACATGCCGGTGAGCCTGAGAGCCCTGAGCTCATCAAAACCAGCTCCCCCAGTTCCCCTGCTCAGCAAATGACAGGTCTGTTCCCTCTCCTTATTTCCCTGCACCAGTAAACACAACAATAAATAGCAAGCTGCAGAAGGCAGCTGATGGTGTGGTGAAAGGTGGAAAACATCTAAAAATGATTTAGAGCAGGGAGGAGAAGAGGAAGAGAGGGCTGTGGATGATATTCTCCGAGGAGGAGGAGCTGCTCGGCTGCAGAAAGGCAGCAGAGGCAGGGAAGGTTTTCCTGCCCACCCTGCAGCTCCTTGCTCCAGGTGATGCTCAGGTCCTCTGTGCTGGTCCCTCTTTGTAAATGTCCCTGGACCCAGCCCTGAGATGGGACCAGCTCCAGCCCCAGGACGGGCTGGGAGGGAGGCCGGTGCCGCAGGGGCTGGACCCAGGGTGTTTTAAAGCTCCCAAGTAACAAGGACGCAGGGCACGGACACATTAAAGCTGCAGAGAGATTATCTAGCTGCCATTTCAACACGCCGGTAAATCAAAGTCGATGGAAGCCATATGCTCTGCTGGGAAGCATCCATCTCGTTTCCAGGGAAACATCTTTCCCTTTTTAAATGGCAGGCAAAGGCTTGCAAAAACCTGCTTTTAACCCCCTTGTCTCAGGCACGCTCCAAGTCCCCCCGCAGCTCCCCCCAACCGATGGCATTGTGCCTGGGAGGGCTGTCACAGCTTGACTTGGGAGCAGGAGAAGGGGACGATGTCTGTCCCAGCAGGTCCGAGGAAATCAGACCAGGCTGACAGCTCTGTGACCTTGCTTTCCATTTCCAACTCACTCTCAAGCCATTTTCCATGGTTTATTCCCTGGGAACAAAACAGTGTTCACCTGCCTGGGTCACATCGAGCAGCTCTGCTCAGCGACACCGTGGGTGCACAGCACAGACGATGCCTGGCCAGGCACCAACGTGGGGCAAAACCCTTCTAGAGCAAGAGAATAACCAACAGCAGGACACGGCCCGGGTTATGGGTGCTCAGATCCAGCCTCTTGCAAAGCAGAGGGTACCACCCGATTGTTTTACAAGCAGAGAAGAAAAATCTGACCTTGGAAATTACAGCAATCTGCAGCCAGGGCTTCGGGATCTCAGAACTAAGGACAAACCCAGCACTGAGCTCAGCTCCTGGCTGGAGTATGCAGCTGGCCCCAGGTCTCCCTCCCTGCTTCTGCACCTTCTTGGTGCTCCCTCTAAGGTGAGCACACGGTCACTGCTCTGGAACACAGCTGGGGGTCTGCGGGGGTCTCCGCTAGCTGAGAGAGAAGGTGATGGGGGCACAGGAAGGGGCACCTCCAGAGCACTTTTTTTTTTGCCTTTTTTTAACTTCTCATTTATTGTAAATCCCAGCAGCAGCTGAAGCCAGCAAGTATGGAAACGGAGTATTTTCAATTCTGATAAGTAGCTGTGCTCTAACAACCTTTATAATGGAGACCAGAGACAATATTTAATAATTCAAAGCCTAGGACAGCCTGACGGGACAAGGATACACTCTGAAGTCTTCTTGTGTGTATGGGAAATGGTTATTACTGCTGGAGGAGGGGGAGGCTAGGGTCACAGTGCAGGGAGCAGGGATGCTGGACTATACCACAGGCATCCCGTGTCACTGAACCCCTCCATCCTCAGCTCCCAGGCTGGAAAACAGGGGTCAGGCTCCCCCCCAGCACACAGGGGCACAGCTGAGGTTAAGCCCACGCATAGCTCAAGACATGCCCATGGCCCTCAGCAACCAATAAATCCTTCTAGAGCAGAATAAAGCCTGGCACAGAACCAGCACAAAGCACACCAGGAACCACATGGACCACAGCCAACAGCAGCATCTTAAACAACAGCAAAGCCACCCAGGAGCAACATCCTCCTGCACATGACACCAGGGCATGCCCAGCACCGCAGCCAAGACGTTAGTCCTACCCTGGGTGACATTTCAAGGCACCTGCTACAGCCCTAAATCCCTTTCCCAGCCGCTAACTTGGCTCTTAAGGCAGGTGGCAGCAGCCGGCGCAGAGCCCAGGAGCAGACGCCGCAGCAGGACGGCTCCATCAGGGCATCCTGCTCCTGCCAGCGCGGGGAAGGAGTCACCTTCACTCGGTGGCATCGGAACAAGATCTCTCCAGCAACTCATCAGCCGGCTCCGAGGTGTGCTCAGGCTGTCTGGGAATTATGTCACCAAGCGGCGTAAAATATCAAATGGTCCTTTTATGATCCTGCATGCTCCTTCCTACCTCCTTCTTGGCTCAGAGCCTCGTGAGTGGTCTGTGCCTTGTGTTGGGGACACCGACAGTGACAAAATGCAATGAATGGATAACAGCCACGTAGTATTTTGAGGTACAGCATCATCAGCCTTCTGCTAAACCAAAAGCAGGAGCAGCTCTCCGTCCTGGTTGTGTAACCCAGCCTCGCAGGATGCTCCCCGTAATTACAGGGCCTTTCTCTGCAGTCCCGTGGGGACCGTATGCTGATTCACGAAAGGATGCTCAGAGTCTAACTTCCTCTCTAACACATTTTTTCAATCTTCCCTAGAAACAGCAGAGAGCAAAAGGAAGCAGGAGAGAGGGGAAAAAAAAATAAAAAGGTTTAATTAATCTTCATTTAATTTCTGCTATGCTTTTAGCAAATGAAAAATAAGTAAGCTGCTCTGTCAGGTCTGTGCTACCTCCCCGGGCTGCTCTACCAGCCCCTGTGTTTCCAACACGGGGTTGCACATCCCACCAGCCTGCTGCAGCCAACAGGGAATGAATGCCACCGCAGGGTCAGGCTTGGCTCCGGTCACTCTTCCCAACTCCCACCCCACAGGGATGTGGCTGAAGGGTAGATGGGTCTCGCCAGCCACAGATAGCAGCTGGCAATCCATTAGCTTAATTAATTTCTCTGGGGTTTTTAACAGCCATGTGCTCCCGTGTGGGGAATGGCCAAAAGAAGCCAGGAAAGACTGGGACTCACTTTGGGGGTTCAGCCCTTCCTCTGGGGGGAGCTGGGGCTTGGGCAGGTGCCCTACGCCAAGCACACACCCATGGCAGGCTTATTTGCTCTGCAGAGTGTTTGCGGAGGCAAAAGTGGCCAATTTGATGGAGGTGCTCCCCAAGTTCTCACATATGGATGGGCTGAACCCCCGCAACATCGAGCCCTGTCTGCCAGCAGGTCTCCCAGTTTGGCTATTCCAAAGCACAGGGTGGAGACCCAAGGCTGGGCTATGTCTCACCTACTTGTTCATGTCTACATCCCCATCTCCTGGTAGAAATCGTGGGACAGAGACAGCTTCAGAGTGCCATTCACTTGCCTTCTTCCAGCACTTTCATGACCTTTCCATATAGTCACAACCATCACCCACTTCAAACCCAGCTCAGACCTACATCGCATTATTTATCCCAGGCTCAGATGTGAGATTTACTGATTCACAGACTAAGCCTCAGCTGCTCGCTCTGTGCCATTTAGCACGACTCGAGATGCTCCCACCACCCACAAACACGCATCGGGGGGAGCGCAGGGCCTGGAGGGGCCACTCAGAGAAGGCTTCAAATTAAATCTGATTTCTGCTGCAGAAAAGAAAACCATCAGCAGCAACAAAAGGTCAATGCAGAAATTTTTCCAACCCTCATTAGCTGGTATGGTAAGAGAGAAGCTGCTAAATAAGAGCAGCATTGAAAACATCTAGACATTAAAGGGAAAAACATGGAAAAAACCACAAAATTCTGTGACTGCATGTCATGCCTGACAAACTGCAGAAAAAGCTCAGGAAATTCTCTTTTTCTCTAGGTCTTCTTCCTTCCTTATAGGAATAGCTGGATCTAAGAAAAAGACAACCACAGCAATGTGCATCCAGTAGCCACAAGGACCAAACCAGGAGCTCACATTAACAAAGTTTCTTTATTGCTGATAGGGATTAAGTGCATCAGTCCCCCAGGCTATGGAGACAGAGCCCTCATGAAGTGGCAGCAATTTAGTTCAAGACATAATGACATGAGGACTTGTCCCTCTGGCTCAGGGTGATGCTTAATTGAGTGTGAAGTCAGCTTTTGGAGGAACATTGCCATTAGCACACTGGCTTCTTTGCAGCTCCCTGGAGAGCTCCTACCTGAGGGGCTCCTCTTGCACCCTCAAACTCGTCCACAGCAAGGCAGCTCTCTGCAAGGCCAGCAAGCATGGGATGTGGCTGAAAAGAGCCATCCCAAGAGAAATGACACAGTGAAGTTCCTCCAAACCTGGCAACATCACAGAGGAGCTTGTCTGCCTTTGCCCATGGCACCTCCAGTCCCTGCTCTAACACCAGCAGAGAATTGCAGCCACTGGGAAATCTCATCTCTCCTAAATAATAAAAATCCTGCTGACCGAAAACCCAACACCATCAACAAATCAACCTCAGGGGAGAAAAGGAGGCACAGATCATGCTTCCCCCTTGGCCATGTGCCACTGTAGAGCAAAAAGACGGACGTGCAGCACACTGCATCCCTCCGAGCTGTCCCAGCAGTAGGAACCCCCAAGATGGACAAATGTCCCATGCAAACTCCTACCCATGCTCCAAACGGCCATGCTCCTTCTGCCAGGAGAGATGGGATCAGCAGCACAGAGCTTCCAAACGATGGAGCCAGTTTGAAGGTTGGTTTTGCTGCTCATTCAAGCCCAGAGTCTTTATATAGAGCCAGGGCAGGATGCAAAAGCGGAAGAGAGACACCCACTCCCAGGGAGTGCAACACACACACTGAAATAAATAGCTCCCTGCCTAAGGAGATGACTCAGGAGTCTCACTAGTCCTTAAAGCACAAATCGCTGCTAACAAACCCCAGGAAACTTGGAGGAAGGCCCAGCAAGAGGTTAACTGGACAAGACATGGGATTTCCAGTCTTGCCAGGCACAGAGGAAGAGGAGGGATGAATAACCCCATTGTTAAACCAAAGTCCAACATGGAACCAACGGCCACACCAGCCTGAGCCCTTTCGTGCAGTCTGCCTGCCCCAAGGGCAATGACTAGTCCTTGTCTCTGGGGAGAGGGTTTTTTTTTTTTCTCTGCCCCTCCTGGAAGCATTCAGGCTTAACCGCCACATGGCTTGAAGTAGCAAGAGGCAACACGGTCTCACTCCATCTGTCCAGCTATAACAGAGATATTTCTATTTAACACCTTTGCTCTCCTCTTGAGTGAAGGATGGAGTGCTCTTACATCCCTTATTACTTGTCAGACCACGTAACGAACCTCCGAGCAAGCATAAACTCTATTAATGGCCACTTCGAGACTCCGAGTTGTGCGAAAGCCCATAAACATGCAGGAAAAAGTCTCCCAGTGCTGTCACTTCACTGCCACATGTAGCACTCGAACAGTGAGAAAGGCAATAAGCCCAATTCACAGCCCTCTCCACACTGCACTTGTAATGAACAGCGAGGTGGCAGCACACTGCCCCAGTATGGGTGAGCCACATCTCAGGAAAGATGCGCCTTCATCCTCCTGGACCAAATTAACTCTGCTGAGATCCTCAGACTATGGGATTTCCCACCAAGATCAGCTGGCTCCTGTCTCTTCCAGTCTGCCCTGGCCAAAACCAACCCCACTTTCTTTCACAAATCCAAGGAACACGAAGAGAAACCAACCCACCAATCCAAAACCAAATAAGAAGCTGGGTGAATACTGTTAAAAAGAAAAACTGAGCAAAGATAACATTTACCAGCAATCCCCTGAGAACTACTTTATGCCTTTCATCCATCTTGTCTGTTCAATACAATAACTCTTACGGGAGGGGCTGGCTCTTTTTGGCTTGATATACAGAACAGAAGCCTGTAGACTTCTATTTCCATTAGGGGTGCTTGCACACTACTGTAATATCTAGAGTACTGTTTTCCCCTTGGTATTAATTTTAATTATTATTTGACTAAAGTTTTTTTCTTTTTCCTTTACACCACGTATTAGTTTTTCCCACCATATCCAACAAAGTTGCAACAAACACACGCAGCAGGTACCCAGACACAAGCTACTGCATTCACACAAGAGACAGAGAAGGAGGTGGACATGAGTCACCTTTGAGTCAGGATTTCTGTTTTGTTTTTTTTCCTAGGCACCGTAATAACTTTACAGAGTGACAGCAGATCTGTGGACCCCGCGCTAGGATCTCCTGTCCTGCTGCTCCCATCCATTGCAGCGTGCGACAGCAGCTCAGCTATCGTCCCAGCCAGATTTTGACACTGTCACCTCCCCGGGCTGGCAGAGCTCTGAACAAGAAAACAGGACTTGCAGGCAGATCAAGGTTTGTTTATAAATGAGGCATTTGTGAATCCCTGGGAAAGACCCTCCAGAAGGCAAAAATCTCTGACTCTTTCAATCATGACTCAAAGAGCCCAAGCTGCGATGGACTGTTGGGATTCTCAGATGGAGAACAGTTGGCACCCTGGACCCCACCTGTCCTCTTGGTTCTTTGCCCTGTCCCAACCTCCTGGGGGATGTATTAATAAAGGAAGATCTCTGAATGAAGACTGACCTCTGGACAGTCCTCTCTGAGAACCTCAATAGAACTGTAGCTGTTTAGGAATGATAATCAGTATTAATAAGGCTTGATTACCTTCTGATTTCCCCTGGGTCTTGGGCTGCAGGTCTGCAAGAGTTGATCAGGGTTTTCCATAAAGATTCCTTTCTCAAAATTGCTTCTCAAACGTGGCTGAGTAAATGTGGATCTCAAATCCTGGTCATCCCTCTTTCCATGTGGATCAGGCCCATTGCTCACTTTGACCTGACCTGGCAGGATGTCCATCCACAGTGTAGTTCTGGTTCTGAACATCCCAGTGCCTACAGGCTGGGGCAGGAGGTGGGAGATGCCCCAACCAGCTCCAGTTCTGTTTGAACTTGCACCAGGCTCTGTCTTACAAAATCCCAGGCTGGTTTGGGTGGGAAGGGACCTTAAAGCCCACCCAGTGCCACCCCCTGCCATGGGCAGGGACACCTCCCACCAGCCCAGGTTGCTCAAAGCCTCATTCAGCCTGGCCTTGAACCCCTCCAGGGATGGGGCATCCACAGCTTCTCTGGGCACCTGCCTCACCCCCCACATAGGAAAACATTTCTTCCTGAAGAAATATTTCTCTCCACATTCTCTGGACTCATTCCACTCAGCTTTCACCTAAGGTATGCCAGGGAACTTGGGCTCCCTGTGTCATCAACAGAAATGAACATCTCCAGGGGCAGACCTGCACTGGGGCTCCGATGGGATTTCTGTGAGGAGCCCAGCAGGTATCTGAGCATCAGACTCAAGCTGAAAGCCCACTCCACCTGCAGTGTCTGGACATTGCACATCCCTAAACAAACCAAGTGACTGCTTGGTCACAGGGCTTGCACAGACGGGGCTGCTGCTGCGCCCAGCAGTGACCCTGATGTGGTTTTAGATCACCTCCCTGCAGCAGCAAGAGAGAGGCGAGAAGATCCTGCAGCTCTTCTGCTCCCTATGCTTTGGAAAAGGCTGCCCTTTGACATCCAACCCACTCAAAAAAAAGTCACCGGATGGATGCTAAACTACACCAAAGATTTCCACACATCTAAAAAGCATATTAAGAGGCTGGAAGGATACCAAAGACAGCTCAGATCTGGAGGAACACTCCAGCTTCCCTTGTTTATTGGCGGTTCGACAGTCAAGAAGCCCCGAGGCTGTAACAAAGCCACTCACCACCCCAGCCAGTGACTTCTGTGAGATACTCCCCACCAAACACCACTGGGTGTAACTAACTCAGTGCTTCAGAAGAAATGCATGTGCCCCCCCCCCCCCCCCCCCCCCAAAACACCTTCACTGAAGGGTCAGAGGATGCTGCATTCACAGTTTACCCAGGAGAAGGCCAGGATAACCGTGGGGTGTTCTGGTCACGGAGCTGATCAAGTATCACACAACTTGTGCTAACTGGAGGAAAATGATTTTTTTCTTCTAATCCAGTGTCCTTCTGCACTACTCAGCTTTGCCATCATGTGCTTACCAGTCAAACCGCCTCAACACCACTCCCATCGAAACACATCCATGAAACCCAGCATAGACCACCCTGATAAACCAGTTTGGAAATGTGGTTCCTTGTTGACCAGCAAGGGCTAGAAGTCATTACGTTATTCTGCAGCAGTGTGCATCTCGGTGCTGGAGCCCTCCTCTTTGATGGGAACTGGGGACATCCCACACCAACAGGGACAGGCTCCTGTTTGCCTAAGCAGCACGCCCTGGGCAGAGTCTAATCCTTTGTAGGAACCGCTCTCCATCTTCCCCAGCTCTCCTGCATCTACTCTGCAGGAGGTTACACGGCAGAAAGAGGGACTGGCACATCTCCTTGGCACCACAATTTAAAGAGGAATCTGTCCCTCAAGAACTAAGAAACCAGCTGAGCATTTGGGCTACCTGAAAAGGGATTATGCAGGGCTAAGTGTTTGCTGCTTAAATCCCAGAAGGCAAACACCAAGCTTAGGTGTTTTTTATCCTGGTAAACCCCACTGATGCCTAACCGACAGGGAAACCCTCTGCCCTGCTCCCCCAAACAACCCACACGGTGTCTCACCCTGCTAATGTCCCCTCCCTCTGCTGCAACGCAAAAATAAATTGAGAAATGTGATTTTTGCTAACTGCAACATCCATCGTCCCTTTAGTACAGGATTTGGAGCTTGCTTTTGGGGTTATGGGCTTTTATAAGAAATTGAGCCATAGCAAGACTTGGCTGAGGTGCGTTGCAGCACAAAAGGAGGTCACCCAGAGGATCGGCTTGTTTTTCGTCTCCTTAATGTCAGTGTGGGGTGAATGTGACGCCTGGAACGTGACACAAAGCGACTGAAATCAGGCTGCTCCCACCAGGCTCTGACTAAGCAGCTGGAGAGGAGCTCAGGAGGCATCACACCAGGGAGGTCCCCATGGTCCCCAGGGCCAACACAACTGTGAGCATCACCACCAGCCAGAGGTCAAACCCAGCTCCATTAAACTCAGCATTTATGGGAGATCTCTACTGGGGTCTCCATCCCACATCCTCAGTAGGACATGGGGAGAGCTGTTTGGCACCAGAGGATGGGATGAGTTTGGTGGCATCGCACCCGCCAGCAATGTCCCCGACAGTGGGTGGGGGCTTGCCATGAACAACCATGTCCTCAGTGCTTGGGGATGGATAGATGAGACTGCCGGGTCAAATTTACCCCTGATTAGCAAATACCATAAAACAAGTATAAAAACCATAAGCAGAAAACAAAACCCAAGAGCTGCCCAAAAAGCCAACCCAGGCAGCAGAAAAATGGGCTGGGAGTTCCCAGAGTCCTTCAATCTGATGCAAAAAAATTATCTGGGAACAGATCTATATTAAATAACCATGTTTTTGTCAGTCTCTGAGGAATGGAAGGAGTCACAAAAGAGGCCACCTCTGCTCTGAGAAGCGCTGGACCTTCAGGGAAACAATCCCATCAACCCTCCATCCCTTCACCGTGCCAGCCCTGGCCGTGCCAGGATGCGGGCAGTGCACAGAGAAGATGTTCTGGACGTTCTGGAGAGGGAGGTGGCTTCTGGCTGGGTTAAAAGGGAAGAACAAATGGGATGGCGCAAGGAAATTTTAATAGAATTAGGCAGGGAGGAAATGTTCTTCCTTATTATAATTTAAGTCCGCGCACTTGCTCAATTAACTGAATGTATGGTGCACAGTATGCGGATAAAAAATGCACCCAAACTATTTTTAAATGCAGTTAAAAAGACGCATTAAGGTTGTAAATTAAAAAGTAAGGAAGGCAAGAATTATGTTGTCCCTGGGCACACAGCTTTAAAAGTCTCTGGATACAGGCTGGTTTCTTGCTACTGCCCCAAATCCAATCCCTCCTACCCCCTTCAGCTCAGGGGCTACACAGAAGCAGCTCAGAGCATCTGCAAACATGTCCCCAGACCCATGGGGTGATGGGGGTGCCCAGTGCAAGTAGCAACACAGAACACAGCCATCCCTCCAAAAATAAGAGGGCAGGTAGGGAGAGAAGAAAAAAAAAAATAAAAAAATCCCATTTGGGTATTGCAGCCCTTCAACCTCAGCACTACTGAGCACAGGACAGGTTACATTTACCCAGGTAAAAGGGGCTCAAAAAAAATATTAATTATTGAAAGAAATAAAATAGAAGAATTTTGGAAGCAAAATGCCTCCCTGTGCAGAGAACTACTTCAAGATCTAAGTGCTGCTGCACGCCTCAAAAAGCCTGGCTTGCTATTTAGACACAGCTCAACTTTTCAAGTTTCAGCTCAACCTTGAACAGAATGAGGCCACATGCTGCACTGCTGAGGGAAAAAAAATAAAAATAAAAAAGGGGGGTTGTGGTAGGGAATAGAAAAGAAGGATGCTGGGAGAAATACTAGGAGAAGATGAGAGATAGGAGAGGCTCAGACCTCCAGGAGCCAGAGTCCACCTCCAGCCATGCTCAAAAATGGGATCTGGAGGCTCAGCTGCCCATGGGGCTGTGCAAAATGTATCTGTTATATGTAATCTGTACATACACAGCTACCATGGGCAGGCCACCCAGTTGTCAGTGTAGGAAGAGTTATGAAGTATAAAATGAACTGCAACACAGAAATATCAGAGTGCTTTTGCTCACAGAGGTAACAGCGCTTTTACAGAGGCAACGTTTGAGATGAGACCAGGGTAAAGGGTTTGGGGCTGGGAGTTGCTCTGAATTTCCCTGGCTTCTTATGCATGAATTGGTGCAAAGGGGATGGTGACAGGAAGAAAAGATGGGGAAAGAAGTCAGATGGATTGGATCTAGGATGCAGCACTGGAAATAAATGCAACTTGCATGGGTTTCAAGGCAATCACCCAGCACAACATCAGCCTGGGAGATGGCCCTCTGCAGATTGGCATCTTCAGGGCTCCCACTGCTGCGGTATAAAGGCTCAAGGTGCTTTTGTGCTCAAGGCTTGGGCACAAAATGGAGTTTTGGGGAGAAGGAGACAGTGTGACCCCAATAGTGCAGGTAGGGCACTGCACAGGACATCAGGGATGGCTCCAGCTCTCCCGTACAAACTTTATGACCTTGAGCCAGTCTCTTCATTCTCCCATATCTCTGAATAAACAGCCGCTAAGCTTTTTATCTGACCTGTCTGGATTCCATACTCCTGGGTACAGAATCCCAGGAAACCCCCTCTCTGTCCCATCCAAACACAGAGCTGGCACAGGCTGTGCCAGGCTCACCCGGGCAGCAAGGGGCGACGACTGGTGCATGGGCTTATCCCAGTGACTTTGTCTGATGCTTGCCATATCCTTCAGCACTTTCAATAATACATTAGCAAACTGCCAAGGCTAAACCTGCATCATATGCATAGTTCGGAAGACTGGAGTCCATATAGCTTCCTGGTACACTGTAAAAAATTAATTATATCACGGATGCTCCACAGACATTGGTGCAATTACCACCTCAGCCCTGAATCCAGCCTCCATTTCCTGACGGGTGCATGGGTGGGGGTCAGAGGATGGTTTTGCAGCGGATACATCTCCTGCTCCTCAGGCATCCTTCCCAAGGTGATCCAGGGAGGCTGCCCAGCTCCCACCACATCCCAGGCCAGCGGTTTCTAATGGGAGGGCACAGCTCCACATGGTGTCAGGGCAGGTACGAGGGGAGTCACTAGCCCAGGAGAAATGCAGCTGCTTGGACCAGGGACACCAAAGCACACCCCAGCCTGGCACTGGGAACAGGGAGCTCACGGGAAAGCAAACCCTGGCAGGAGGCAAGTTTGGGGTGCTCCTGCCCCATGGGAGTTACTGGCTGCCCAAGCAAATGCCACCCACCGCAGAGAGCCAACGGGTCAGGAGTTAAGACAGAACAGCTGAAGAAGCCAAAAGATGCTCATAAAGCCCTCGCAGCCAGGTCTGCCCTTGCCGCTTGCCATTCAGCTTTCAGCCCCTTCCACCTGTCATTGTCACCCCAATGTCCCCAAGCTGGGGTGTCACCTGCATTTAATAGCACACAGGGCAAGCTGCACACAACATCCCCCCATCCTCAGAGCACACACAGGCGAGTATCCAGCTCACAACATGAACACTCAGCAACATTCCGGAGGATCGTGTGACACAAACCACCTACAACTCCAGAGGATGGCCCTGAGCACGGAGGATGCTCAGGAGTCCCAGCAGACTCCAGACTCCTCACTGTAGCTGCAACTGAGCTCCACAGATGCTCCGTCTTCTCCTCTCCCGTTTCCCTGGGGCGATGAGCCCCCCCATAAGGACCCCAACACCACAGTGCACAGCAAAGCTCCCCGTTTCCACCAACTGTCCAACTGGGCCCACCAGCACCTCCCTGGAAGGCATCCAGGTACAAAATGGCTGAGGACCAGAAAGCACATCCCAACACCTTATTGAGAATGGCGTAACAGCAAAAGGATGGGGAAAAAAAATACACAAAAGGCCCAAAAAATCCTCTTGCCAGAGCTGGTAGAGGCCCTAGCCATGATGAAAAACATGTAAACAAAGAACACCCATCGGCACCAAGGGAACGAACACCCCAGGCTGAGCCCAGGCCTGCAGAAGAGCCTGGTGGGACTGTGGAAAGTCCCAGAGGGAAGGGAGTTGCAGTAGCACAGCAATTTATCTTGACCCTCCCTTTGCCATCCTCTGAACGAAGAGAAGTCAGTCTCTGCTCCCTCTGCAGCAATGCCTCCAGATCTGGGCACCCTCCTGCCAAACAGCAGGGCAAATTTGGCCATTTCTGGCTAAAAAAACCCAGGGTGGCAGAGGGGAGATGCGCACCCTGGGACTGGTCCTTTGTTTACCGCTCCATCGCTGTGCAGTCTGCCAGCCCCAGACACTGATTAGCATTTCTTTCTAGACACATCTCCAATTCAGCCTCTTCCCACGGGAGGGGACAAGAAATACTCCCAGAACCCAGCGCAGACCCACAAAACCAACCCCCAGCCCCAAACCCTTCGCAGCCAGACAGCAGCCAAAGATGGGGCTGGGGGAGAAGGAGCGTTGGGGGGGAGGGAAGGAGAGACAGTGCCTGAGCAGAGCTTTTTGTTCCTCTGCTCCCAGCATTGCTATGGTGATTTCAAGCAAGACGGAGGAACAGTCCCTACCCATCACTCCCGCAGCTCCAGCCCCCTGCACCGACCGCATGAGCAGCCCCTTCCCCCGCAAGCAGGAGCGGGTGGGGATGGGGGGGGAGGACACAGGGAGCCGGTGCATTGCACCTCTCCGGGGGAGCAGCCCCCCACCTCTGCAGAAGCAGCTTCTCCCCACCCCCTCCCCAGATTGCCTCCATCACCGCCACACACCCCGTCCCCGGGGCACCGTGTCCCCCTGCATGGGCTGGGATGCAGCGGCGACCCGGCTGCTCCCTGGAAGGGGGGATACGGGGTGGGCGGGATGCTCAGCCTCCCCCCGGGGCTCCCCAGCCAGCCCTGGCACCCGGCATCCCCTCCCTGCACCCGCTCTGCAGCTGGAGCATCCTTTGGAGCATCCTTCCTCCTCGGCATGCAATTTGGGGGCTCAGGCTGGGGGGGGGAGCAGAACCGACTCGGGTGAGGTGTGGGGGGTCTCTCCCATCGGCGTTGCCCCCCACCCTTTTACTCACACATATGCGTGGTAAATGAAAGCCCATCCCCGCGGTCTTTCCAGCACATTGTAGAGGAAATTCTGCAGCTTGCGGTAAAAAGCATTCCTTTTGGGGGGCTTCCCGCTGCCGGAGACCCCGGAGCGGGGTTTGCTGAGGATGCTGCCCCGTTTGTTGCTCTCGGAACCGGCGATGAGCAGTGCCCCATCCCGGCTGGAGTCCGGGGCACCGGGGTCCAACCCCACGAAACCCACTTTGAGTTTTTTCTCCGCGGCGGGTCCCGGGTAAACCCCTCCGTTGCGGGATTTTTGCACCATGGTGGCGGCTGGGGAGCGGCGGCGGGGAGCGGCC
>WKFP01014234.1:100806-117703 GCA_011057875.1 Pterocles orientalis
CAAAATGTAGGGTCCAGCACCCCCCCCCCAAAGCAGGCTCTGCCATTCCCCTCTAAAATCAAGGTCCGACATCTTTCCCCTACCCCCAAGACAGTGTTCCCTCCCAAAGTCAGGCTCTGGCACCCCCCACAGCATCACCAACGGGTGGGGTGCCTCTGCAAAGGTCCCACGAGAAGGGCTGGGCAGCAGCCTGCCATGGGATGCCCATCCCTGTAGCTTCGAACCTGCCCAGACATTGCTGTGGGTTCACAGGAAGGACCCAAGCCTATGCCCCATCTCCACATGCCCACCAGACCTGCGTAACCTCACCATAAATCCCCCGGTACAAAGCCATTCTCTTTGTCCACTCTTCCCCAAGTTCCAACCTGCCCTCTTAAGACTTGGAAGCCCAAACTCAGCTTACTTCAAGCACTGAAACTCCACCGTGATGGGGTCACCAAGCCCCAGAGAGACCCAGCACCCAGCGTAAGAGGTCCATCTCCAGATGTCCTGACCCAAATCAGCTCTTCAACACACCCTGTTAGTTAGGGTCCAGCACTGCCATCTCCCCCCATACACCATGGCTGGCTTCTGCCCCCAGGAGTATTCCCTCCTGACACACCTTCACAAGACTCAGGAGAAGACACACAGGCTGCAGAAGCTGAGATAATGCAAGGTACCTGCCCCACACAATTATCCTCCACGGAAAAGGGTCATTGTAGTGCCACAGGAAGACCTGCAACCAAACAAAAATCAAGCCCAGGACCATCAGCTCCTACTGCAGTGAAATCTCTCTTACAACCCAACAAGTCATGGATGACCTGTGAACTGCACACTTCTGTGTGTTCTTTGTAAGTAAATAACGCTTTAGGAGAGGGCTTTTTCTATGTAAATAAAATGGCAAGTACAGATGAGCTGCTTCTTTCAACACAAAGTACCTGGCCACAAGGGTTTTAGGAGGAAGCAGCAAAACGGTTGCCCAAAGTCTCATGGAACCAGGCAGGGCTGTGTTTCAGTTCCCTCTCTAGCAAGGGGCAGCAGTTAGAAAATCAGTCCTGCCACTCTGTTGTTGTTTTTCCTGAAATTCAGATTTAAATGAGAATAATCAACATAACCTTCCAGAGCACATTTCCCAAGTCCAGGTTTTTTGGTCCTCTCAAGCCTCAGGAGAATCCTAACCACAACCAACGGACAAGAGGAGCATTGAGACTAAAACTGCTGCTGCTCACTCTCCAAATCCTACCATGTAAGATAAGAGAGGGGCCAGCCTGGAGCAGCCCTATGTTTTTATGAACAGTATGTTTCCTGTGACCCATATTCTCTCCAACACATGGCTGTAAGAGAAGTCATCTCTGCAAGGCAGGCAAAAAACTAAAGCTGGGTTAAATACTGGAAAAAACAGATCTGCAAGTGTGTCAGTGAATAAATTACTCAATTCAACGAGGGGCCATTCTGTTCATTATTTGTGAACACTTGTAAGATCATTAGTGTTCTTTAATAGGGTAGCCAGTTACAAACGTGCCTGGCACTAATGTACAAAGTGCATTATTACAGATCCAGCCACGCAGTGCAAAAGCGGGAAATATCCCCCTCCACAAAAAGGCCAACAACAAACAGATGAAGCAATTTTCAACTAACAAATTCAAGATTACTAATAGTCTGTGAGCCCTAAGGAAGAATCTAAAAATCATCACACTCCTCTTTGCCTAATTAGTTGGTCATTTGTGGTGTCACAGTGCAGCACAGCTTTGGGTACCCTGTATCTCTGAGACAATCAAAAAACAGGAGTGGGCCAAGGGAGGGGATGGGACTTCATCCTTCCCAAGCCATGGATGGGCTGGGGAAAGACACGGCATGGTTGCAACAGCTGTCAGGGTTTGTTGCTTCACCTGGGAGGGAGGTAAATCCTCCAAGACAAGCAAAGCCTTGGGAGCAAGGGGCACCAAGGATGGTCTCCTCATATGAACAGAGAAGTCTTTGGGAGGGGGAAAAAGTCTAAAATCGTGGATGAAGAACTGTGTGTAATCTCAACCCTTCCAACCTCTTCACCTTGGGATCTTAGGGCATCTCTGGCTCGCTCTCTACAGACAATATTTCCTGGGCTGGCATTGCAAGCCATAGTTGTTTTCAGAAGCAGCAGGGCTGGGGTCCCTCCACAAAATCCCACTAAGACCCCAAAAGCACACAGCTTCCCACTTTCTTCCCCTTCATCCTTGTTGCATCACACCTGGCAAGTCACAACCCTGCGAGGAGCAGCGCTCCCTTGGGAACAACTGGAACCAAAACATTAATCAACCTGCAACGTCCTGCCCTGGAGCATGCAGCTGGTCATTTTGAAGATGAAGTGGGTTGTGCTGCTACTTCTGCTGGGGGGCTGAAGAAAAAACACAGCCATTAACACAGAATTAATGAGGTATGGAAAAATAGTACTGGGAAGGTGCTTTTATCTGATCCAAGGACATTATGTTTCCACAAACAAACAGAATTACTGAGTCAGTTCTTTGCTTTCAACACCACTGATGGCTTGAGGACACAAGTACCATGGCAGATAGCTTAGACCCTGAAGGTAAGATGAGTTATGTTAAGATACAGAAAGTCCATGCTCTGCCCCCTGGCAATTTCTGAGACATCGTAAGAAGTGACCGGTGTGAAATACATAGAATGACTCCAGGGATGTATTTGTTTGAAATGCTGAACCGGAGCCCTTTCTCCTTGCCCACCCAGTTGGCGGTTTGTGTGAACTGTGCTACCCGTAGCCTGGGTTTTGTCACTCCCAGCTTTCTTCCAGAGCTATTTTCAAAACCTGCAGCAGATAGCTTTATCTCCCCTTGTACAGGAGGCTACACCATCCCAGCAGAGCTAACCTGCCAAGAGCAAAAGCACGAACAGCTCAGCCCAGCCATCCACCCATCCCCTCCTCTGCTTCTGCTACCCCTCACCTCCCACCCCCCATCCTCTTTTCTGGGCAGCAAAAAGCCCCCAGGAACCCATGTTTATTAGACACACACCACTAAAATGTTTCAATCAGAATTTGCAACCAATGCACTGATGAAAAGCCAGGCTTCCTTCCTCCTCATACTGACAGAACTACTTATAATATATATTTACTGGACACAAGATTTCTGTGTCATCATCCATCTTCCTGTTCTTAGACAGCACCTAGCTCATTAGAGGCTGCTCCAGCAAAATTCAGGACAAATGATGCCACATGAGATTGGCTTGAGCTGCAGCTGGAAGCATTTGAGTGCATCAACAGCTATGTCCCCAAGTTGCACTGAATTCACCTGCAAGGGAGACACACGCACATCCTTCTCAGCTGGAAAGTTTGTTTCTGAGAGTGATGAAATTTGCTGAAGTCTAAAAATTAATTTGTGCTTTGTAGGCCTAACTGTAAAGAAAATTAATGGAAGGAATAGCTACTTGACTGGGCACACGGAAGGAGAAGCAATGGGGAAAAAGCAAAGCTGGGGTGAATTCTATTGAGTTAAACCGGGTTACACTCAGAGCACCCATAAAGCTGATGATAAGCCCCTTGGTCACACTGGGATGGGCACCCAGCCCGTTTCCCTGGCACCTCACCACCACTCTGCTTCTGCCCCAGTCAGCCCCCTGCAGCCCCTTCCCCTGGAAAATTCCCCATGGGCCAGGTCTCCTTCCCCACAGCTCCTCTCCATGCTTCCTTCATCAGCCTCCAGCTCTTGCCCTAGCCTCCTTCAGGACCACACGCGATTCCCTTTCTTCATTTATATTCTTACCTTAAAGGTATGTTTACCCTGTGACCACATTGCCCCTGAGCCTTCCTTTTCCCAGCCTCTGTAAATTTCTCTCTTAGTCACTCCTCACATCTCCTAGTGCTCACATTCTTCCTCCTGACCTCTTTGATTTTCTGCCTCCTTCTGCACCCACAAGGACCAAAGCCCCAGGACTCAAATCACTGCCACCTCTGAGCTCTTAGACCTCATTCTCCAAGACAAAACTGCTTCAGGGCCTCCTCCCCCAGCCCTGGGACCACCACGAGCTCCTTGGGGGCAATTTTCCAAAATGTAGATTGACTTAGAAGACTTCCCATCAGCAGCCCCCTTCCAGTTCCTCCCACCCAGTACTTCACTCTTCACAACACCCCATGTTATAGCAATAACACTAACCTAGTTTTGTGGAGGAGCTCTTCCAGCCTTGCCAGGTCTCAGGGTCCAGCTCAGGAGTGACTCCACTCCCAGTAAAACACCTCCCCATCACCACATCCTTGCTGGGACCCAGTCCCGCAAAGCCCATTAGGTGCTCTGTTCCCATTCAAGCACCTGCCTCCCACCAACTTCAAAGCTGAATTAAAACCCACGTGAATATTTAGGGACTGGAGGTTGCCAGCAGAAAGAAACAGTCCCTGCTGCAATAGCTAACAACTCTGACACATCTGTCTCCTCTGAGAGAGGAAAAGTGCAGGAGCACACAGGATGGCTGGGCTTCATTCTGCTGGAGAGGATGGTGGGAAGCCACTGAAATAAATAAGCTCCAAGTGTTCCCAGGTGTCCTGGGTTAGGAGTTGGGGACCTTCCACAGCTGGGCTCCACCCCACCTGGGTCAGCTGCTGTGGGGACAAGAGGGGGTTTGGGGAGGGGAGGGGGGAAATTCCTGCTCTGGTGGGAAGCTGGGCTGGATCCCATCTCCAGAGATGAGCCCATCCTGCCCCAGGGGTGGGGGCAGCTGGGGGTGGGTCTGTCCTTGGGGACAAGCAGAGAAATGGGGTGCAATGCACTGGCTGGGGGGGTCCCTACAATCTGGTGGGGGGTACCATGGAGAGCTGTGGCCCCTGTGGCTTTAGAGGTGCAATGGCTCCAAGCCTGCATGGAGGAAAAACATTCTTTTGTTGCAAACTTTTTTTTTTTCCTGGTTTTTAGGGTTGGTTTTTTTTTTGCTGAAATGTCAAAATCTCCATGTTTGGCAAGCAAGACAACCAAACCCAATCACTAAAATACTGAAAAGCTCTAAAGCTAATTATTTTAGCTCTTCATTATGGAAAGAGATTAAAAAACCCTTCCCGATGTAAAAATCTGCTTTCCAATTTTTTCATGTAACATTTTTTTTTCTCTTCAAAAGAGTTAAAAGAGGGAAGATTAGTTGTTAGTTTTAATTAAGAGGGTTGCTTTTGATGCATGTTTTGGGTTAAAAAATGCAGGTATTTTGTTGGAAAGCTGCCAGGCAGACCTGGCTGTCTCCATTCTCCTGCCTCTGTCACAGCACAGAATGTGTCATACGCAAAGAAAAGCTCTTGAAGCAACTGAATTCATAGTTTCTCTGAACCATGAGCTTTGGCTGCAGACCTGCTTGAGTCTTTCAGCCTGGACACCTGGGAAATCAAGAGAACATGAAGGGACAGGAGTTTATGATTTATTTATCTTTAACCTGAGGTCCTAAGGAAAGCTGGTGTACGTGCATCTGCCTTTGTCTTTCCTCCTTGAATAACCACAGAGCTTACAGGCAGTTTTTTTCTTAGTTCTTAAAGGTGGGGGGGACATTTCAGATTGCTACCAGTGAAAATAAGTGATCAGAGGGAGGACAGAAGCCCTGAAATCTCCCCACCAAGGGAGGTGGTGATGCATGCACACAACTGTACTGGCCATCAGAGAACCCACCCCTGAGTTCTCAAAACACAAATCCCTGGGAAACTGGACCCCTGGGTTCTGCTGCTCATGAAGCTGCTGCTTCAGGGGCTGCTTCTGGCTCCGGTTTGGGGAGCACCAGGGAGGCAGCAAGGTAAGGTCTCCTTGGGCAGAGCCGATGCTGTGTCTGCAGGGTGACATTTCCTCACCTCCAGCCTTATTTTCATGCAGCCCCTGTTTTGTTCTTGCAGCTTTGTCGTGCACACAGCGATGCAAAGGATGCTGCTGTCCTCTGGGTATCCGGATGCTCTGGCTGTGCCCGTGAAACGTCTCATTCAGCATCTCCGTGTACTCGCCCGTGTGTGCAGACAGTGGGCAGAGCAGGGGAGGGTGGTTTTTAAAAACGAGCTGTGTTTGCAGCCTGACAGCAAGCTGGCAGTGGCTCAGCTGCCCAGGCCACCCTCCAAGAGGGACATCACCTGAAGATGCGGTCAGCCTCAGCCACCCCTCCCTGCATCCCGTCCCCGCACATTTCCCATGGCCTCTGTGGAGATCTATGGCCAGAGATGTCCTGCAGCACCAGAGCGTATTGACCTGCTGCTGCACGCTCCCCTCGCAGCAATCGCTCTGATGGGAACCGCTTGGAGCATCCCAGGCGCCAGCACAGCTCCATTAATCACATCCACCTCCCGCCTGGCACGGACTGTCCTCGCGCATCACCGCCGTCCTTTGGCTCTGTGCTGAGGGACAAATCCACACTGTGTCCTTGGAGCTGTCACACATTGGGGAGGATCTTCCCATCATCACCCTGATGTGTGAGTGATGGCAGGGGCTGACATCAGCGATGACCCCCCCTGTAATCCCGCTGCACCCCAAAACACAGGCTCAGAAACCTGCAGCCTTTGCTAAATCACTGCTGTCACCCCGTCAGCTCCCCACTGATATTTGGGGATCATCTTCCCCTCTTTCCCCTTCTTGCAGCCCCATCTCAAGGGCTGGTTGCTTCCAGACTCATCACTCCTAAGTGCTCGGTGGGCAGGCGCTCGCTGCGGCTGGCTGGGGTTGCAAAAACATTTAGAGGATATACGGTGTGAAAATAGTGCCAGGCAAGGGGTGATCAGAGATCATTCAGACTGGGTGAAACCGGGCCATCCTAAATTTTCAGGCAGCCTGACACATGGAAGGAGTGTTTGTGAATGGAGCTGAAATGAATTGTTTGAAGATGGTGCAGTACCTCCATGGAAAATGGAGAGCTGCTTACTGGCAGCGCAGCTCTGCAAGGTGAACTGTGCCGCGGAACTGCCCGGGGAGACGGCAGCAGCTGCTGGTGGGGCACAGCCCCCAGGCAGAGATGCTGGTCAGTGATGAACTCACTTCCCAAGGTCATGTAGTCGTGGACCTCGTGTTGCACCTGCGTCATTCCCTCCTCTACCACAGGTGGTTCAGCACCTCCATCACCAGCAGGCAATGACAAGGACCCACTTGGGTGATGTACTTGTGCCTTCCAATGCTGAAAGGGGGCTACAGGAGAGATGGGGGGGCTCTGGATCAGGGGGTGTAGTAGTAGGATGAGGGGGAACGGTTTTAAGCTGAAAGAGGGGAGATTTAGGTGAGATCTTGGGAGGAAGTTTTTCCTCTGAGGCTGGTGAGGCAGGGGCCCAGGTTGCCCAGAGAAGCTGTGGATGCCCCATCCCTGGAGGGGTTCAAGGCCAGGCTGGATGAGGCTTTGGGCAACCTGGGCTGGTGGGAGGGGTCCCTGCCCATGGCAGGGGGGGTGGAATGATGATCTTTAAGGTCCCTTCCAACCCAAACCATTCAGTGATTCTCTGTCCCCAGTGATGCTGGTGTTCTGAGGGCTGGAAGTGCACCTTGGCCTCACTGGCACTTGGTGGCATCAGCTTCCAAGGTAGCAGGAACGTGATGGGAGGTCAGGAGATCTCCACTCGCTCTTCCCCAATAGTGGGTGTATTTTCAAACTCTATTGAGATGTTCCAGATGTCATCACTACTTTTGAGTCACCATGAGCCTTAACAAGAGAGATTTTCTCATGTGTCCCAGCTGCCATGCAATGCTCCACACCAGCATGCCGGAGACCCGCAGCCAGCCTGGGTTGTGCTGCCCGTGCTGGGATTTTGCAGGGATGTGACCAGGCTGACAAGAGGTTGCGGCTGATGCTTTAACTTGCCTCTAAGCACAGAAGGGCAGCGGGCAGCTCAAATTCACCCAGCTCAGCATCTGCAGCGTGGATTCCACTTGCAGTCTTGCGAAAGCCTTATAAATTTTTTAGAGCAGCCCAAAGTGCCTGCCGAGCCAATCAGTTCCAGTGGATTAAGGAAACTTCCTTTAAATTATTAACAGGTCACAGCCAGACATGAGGCATGCGGGGTGGAGGTGGGAAAGGAGAAGTTACTCATTCCTCCTTCTCCAGTGGGTGCCACGAGTGCAGCCAGCACCAGGCTGGGGCTGGGCAAAGGTGTCTGCCCCTACCGTGGAGGATGGTCCCAGTCATGGGGTCTTCCCTTCTCCATCAGGAAATCCTACCAAGGCATCAGTGCTGTGCACAGGGCACACTTGCATCTTGGAGGTGATGTCCCTTTTGGAAACTGGATGCTGGTCCACATCTAGCCCCCCTGCACCTCCCTCTCCTTCTTTTCTTCCAGACCCATTGCCTTCTCCCTCTTGAAGAACTGTTCAAGAGCAAGCCCTGATGCTCTTTGACTTTCCTGCAACCTCGAGTAATTTTCCCCCCACAAGCTTTAAATTTCAGGTAATATAATCACATTTGCAGATTCTGGTTTCCATAGAAACAAGAAGATGCACTTTGCAGCTCCCAAGGCTGTGCCCTTCGCTTTGGCTGTGCCCTTCGCTTCCCTAGGGATGAGGATGCCCTGCCTGCTGGAACCGGGCTCTGCAAAGGTGGGATATGGGGCAGGATATGATATGATTATGATTTCCTCTCCTCAGCACCTGCTCCAGAAGGACTTTTTCCCTGTTTTCCACGAGATGGCATCGCTGAGACTGCTATGGAGGGGAAGCATCCGTCGCGGCGCCTGCAGGGAGGATGGCAATGAAAAATGCCTCCAAAAAAAAAAAAAAAGGTCCCTAGGAAAAAAATGCCTCGGAATTGGTTGTGAGGTCCCAGCACACCTGGCCATGGTGGGGAGGAATCGGAGGAGAAGTCCGTGTTTTAAAGTGCATCTCACCAGCACAGCCCTCCACAACGCCCACCTGCCTTCCCACGGGGTTGATGGTTCTCAAATCAACTCGAGTTTGCTGCAAGGTTTGTCAAAAGCCATCTGTGGCCCAGTTTAGGGTGAGATAATTTTGGTAGAAACCCCAAATGGGTCACCCACCCCAAACAAAGCGTTGTTCCCAGAGTGCCTCTGAGCCCTGCAGGGTCAGACAGCAATTTGCACGTGGCAGGTCCTTGATCCGGTCCCAAAACCCAGATCCACAAGGAGTCTTCAACCCCAAGGTTTGGGCAGGGGCAGGTCGTGGCTTCGTTTGATTTTGATTTGAAAGCCTCAGAAATTCAGCATACTTGATTTTCTTTTTTGAACCTCATGCTTTGAAGTGGGTCTAAATCAGAACATTTCTGTTTATTCTGGCTCCATACAGAGCCTGACCCAAACCTCCCAAAACAGGGGATGCTGCGGAACGGACACAGCCTGTCTCTTCTTTCTGATTCTGCCGATTACCTGGAGTACCAACCGCACTGAAATCAGGCTGAAAACATGGACCTGCTGCGAGCCATGAGCAAGTCTGAGTTAAATCCTCTGGGGTTTCTGTTTTTCCTTTTCTGCAGCTACACCGTTAATTACCGCACCGCTTGTGCCTCGCTCCCAGAGCATCTTTCACAGCTCCCCTGGCACATTTCTATGGAAACGTAGCTCTGGTTCTGTCAAACTTGTTTTTGCTTTTAAAATAGCTACAGAGGACCAGGTGCAGACTTTGTGCCTGTTCTCCTCTGTCCCTCCCCTGACCCCAAGGTTGTCCCCACTCCTGCTGTGCTGGGGACTGGTTCCTGCTGGGGACCAGAGAGCTGGCGTTTCCTGCACAGCACGGCAGGGATGTTCCCACAGTTCCTGTTCCTGCTTCTCTTAAGGATGGAGGAAAAACATGCCCATGCTGATGTTCTCCTGCCCTGCTTGGAGATGCCCAGGAAAGGGCACAAATCCCCCCCCCCAGTGCTGCTCAGGGACAACATGCCTCAGGAGCTGGGAAACACAGGAGGAGCTGGAAGATGAGATCAAACCATCAGTGGGGAAACAGCCTCCTCCACAGTCGTGTTGTGCCTGGGGGGGTCCCCAGGTCCCCTTCCAATTTGCGGCATGCCGAGGACACGGCACTTCATCGAGCCCAAACACTGCAAAGGCTTTGGGCATCAAATTGATTTCTCTGGAGGAAGCTGGTGGCTGCTGGGGGGGCAGAGAGGGGTGAGGAGCCTCAGTGGCCTGTCCGTACGGTTTTGGGGAAGTGGCTCGGTGAGGCAGGATGTCTGTCTGCCTTCAGACCAGGACCTGGGATGGGGATGGTGCTGGCAGTGGCTTCCCGGAGTGCTCTCTGTAATTCAGCCTGGCGTTTTCTGCTTGAGGCTCTGCCTGGGGGCACTTAGTCCTGCAGAGTGTCAGATGTTAATTAGGATCATTAGAGCAGTAATGATGCTTGTGCCTCTGGAGCTCTCCTGGGAAGGACCTCTCATGATGCCATCCTTCACAGAGCCCATGCGTGGCAACCCTTTCTGGCACTGTGGCTTCTCCGAAAAGCCGAGTCATGAGCATGTACAACCTCAGGGTGTCCCAGCATGCTGCCAGCCCCACCTTCAGGGGGGAAACATCCCTTGGAAATGTCCTCAGCAGCACCCTCCTCCCTCCACCTCCCTGTCCCACCGTACCACCTCCCGCTCCTCCCTGTGCTCAGTGCTCCCACCCTGTCCCCCTCAGAGCTCCTGGTTGTTGAGTTTTGGTCAGTCCTGACCCCTCCAACCACAACCCTTCGGACTGGGGCAGCTGCACTGGGTAGAGTGGGGAGAGGCACAGACCTTGCCCCAGGCTGAAAGCTGAGACACCATCGTGGGTGAAGACCACAAGTTTTGCGGCTTCTTGGGAGTCCTGAGTCACATCTGGGCTCCAGCACGTGGCTTTAGTTGGGGAGAAACGTTCCTGTCATGGGAAAGGGTTGGGGGAACCCGGCCTGTGTGAAGGTGTAGAGAGAAGGCAGCCTTGGCCACTTCTCCCAAAATGATGGGGTATCATAAAGAATAAAAGTGATGCTGCTGGCCCTTCCAGGAGGGATGGGATATGTTATTTTTTTCTCTTTAAATGGCATAACTTTAGGGGGTTAACTTAAGCCTATTTTGCATGGAAAAAGAATAGAAATAAAGTCTTTGATTGAGCAGGTTGAGAGTATAAAACCCCAGCCTGCTGTAAAAGCAGCCCCTGCTCTAGGCTGAGGGAAGCAGCCCAGACACCTGCATGGGTTGAGGGGTGAGAGCTGGGGAAAGGCTGGGTGCTGGGTGACACCCTGAATATGGGTGCCAAGCTCTCCTCCTTCCTCCAGATTTCCATCCCAGCCCCCCTGTGCCCATCCCCAGCACCTGCTCCAGGTGGGACCACACAGCACCCATCAACACCAGCCCCTCTCAAAGACAGACGCACACACAGGGCTCCACACCTTTTGGGTTGGTTGGTTTGTTTTGCTTTTTTGGTTTGGTTTTGGTTTTTTTTTTGTTTGGGTTTTTTTGTTTGTTTTCCACTGTGAATGTTGTACCAGTTTTATTGGTAAAATTAACATGAAGCCTCACAAACGCTGGAACATGCTTTTCCTTTTAAAGAATTTCCACTGGACCTTAATGGTGAGCATCCAGTCGTTGACATATAAACTCTTACAAGCTGATGTGCACACATGCGCCCGGGGGAGACGGTGGCAGCGTCCTGGTGTCAGGGATGGTTTCTGCGCGATGCACTGGGAGCCCACGATTCATTTGCCAGCCTTCTGGGCCTTCTGGGCAGACTTGGTGACTTTACCAGCCCCACCACTTTTCTTCTCCACATTCTTGATGACGCCCACGGCCACGGTCTGCCGCATGTCACGGACAGCAAAGCGGCCTGTGGGATGGAGAGAGGGGGGGATGAGAATGAAACACCGTCACCCTGCCCTCCCTAAGGCTGAGCTCTTCTGGGTGGGTGACGGTGGGATCTGCACCCACCACTCGTGGTGCCATGCGTTACACCCTCGGGGCAGGTTCCTGCAGGAACGAGTCCTGAGCCACCAATGCCTGCTCTAACCTCCAAGCTAGACCTGATGCTCCTCTCTGTTTAAATGATTATTTATTAAATTTAAATCACATCTGGTCTCTGCAAGCTCCCGGCATTGCTAAAGCCTCCAGATGTGCAACATCATCCAAGGAAAGCATGGCACATCCCTGCATTCAAAGGTGTCCTCCACCGAGCAAACTTCCCTCTTTCTTCTCCTGACTAGTTGTGTTTTAGGGCAGAGATGGAGAAGCTGAAAAATATTTCTACATTCAGAAGCTACGAGGGTTCAAAAACTTTGAAGGAAAAGCCCTGTTGCTCCCAGAGGGAAAACCCAGCCCTGCCTTTGGAAACCCAGCTCGGCAAAGAACCTGTCCTACCCCACCAGCCCTTGCACAGCTCACGCATCAGATTTTGCACCTCCAAAAGGTTTGGGAGCAATGGAATGTTTTCAGCTACCCCCCGAGTCCAACTGGTGGAGGATACTGGGAGAGGTTCGGCACATCTGGGGTGAGCTCTGCACCCACAGACCCTTCATGTTCCTCTGTGGGAGACCACAAAAGAGCTGTTCCCTTACCAAGGGGTGGGTACTGGGAGAAGCTCTCCACACACATCGGCTTGCCAGGGATCATCTCCACGATGGCAGCATCGCCCGATTTCAGGGACTTGGGGTTGTCCTCCAGCTTCTTGCCGGAGCGGCGGTCGATCTTCTCCTTCAGCTCGGCGAACTTGCAGGCGATGTGTGCGGTGTGGCAGTCGATGACGGGCGAATAGCCAGCGCTGATCTGGCCGGGGTGGTTCAGGATGATCACCTGGGGGACAGAGCGGTGTCAGGGCAAGGCTGGGAGCTGGAGGACGGTGACAAACCATGCATGGTGGCACCACCAGCCCTACTGACCTGAGATGTGAACTGCGCTGCCTCCTGCGGCGGGTCCGACTTGCTGTCCCCGCAGACGTTCCCACGGCGGATGTCCTTGACGGAGACATTCTTCACGTTGAAACCGACGTTGTCCCCAGGCAAAGCCTCGCTCAGGGCCTCGTGGTGCATCTCCACGGACTTCACCTCGGTGGTGATGTTCACGGGTGCAAAGGTGACCACCATGCCGGGCCGCAGGATGCCGGTCTCCACCCGGCCCACGGGGACAGTGCCGATCCCTACGGAGACAAGGACAGAGCAGAGCAAAATGTAACCTGCTTGGCAAACCCCTGGGCCAGAGCCTGGCTGTGGAAAAAGCAAGATACCTCCAGTGGTTTTCACCAAAGACCACGTTTGCTTCTTGCCCAAGAAAACCTCATTTTTAGCTGCAAGATCAACATTAGGGTCTTCAACAAAATCACGAGTCCATTCTTTCTACCCAATGTTTTGTAAAAAAGGACTAACGCCATAATCAGAAGGCCCTGAGCAATCCGTGTGCCCTGAAAGCTCATTTGTAGGAGCTGTGGCACCTCCAGTGTGGAGGACTGGGCACATCATGGCGTGCGTGCAACAACACGCTCCACATCCCCGATGGCCACACCATCAGCGTGGGATGAGGCCCAACTGTGCCAGGGAATGAGGGCGGCTAATTAAATCGAGGGGACTTTTATACCCTGTGTCTTCAGAAGACTTCAGGAAAACTCGCCTTTGGAATCAAGTGAATAATTAATTAAGAGGAACAACCTTGAAAAGAGTTTGGGGAGGTTGGTTGGACCCATCTGCTCCTCCACGTCCACCCTGCTGCCTCCACCTCCCCCTCTGCTCTCTCAGGACCTGCCCAGTGGCAAAATCACATCTGTCTTTCCCCCAGCTGAGCTAGGGGATGACACAGACCTCCTCCCTCTCTTTCATCTCCACTGCAAACAAAAGACTGCATCACAAAGCCTGCTAAACCCCGTGTTCAATCCCTGCCTGCTTTCAGCAGCACTCATGTCCTTGGAAAAGTGTGGAAAGGGCTGTGCCTGCCTGATCCAGCAGCCGGGAAGTCAGCAGGGCTGCCCGCTGCTGCCAGCAGGTCAGAGAGCTCACTGGGTATTTATAGCTCACAAAAGTGTCCCCATCACCGCTCCAGTGGGAAGGGGAGACGTGCCGGCCAACGCGCTCCCTACATGGCTGGCACCACGGTCCAGCTCAGCAGAGGGAGGTGCTGGTGATGGACACCAGCATTTGGGAAGCACGGGTAGACCGCGGCCAAGCCGCTGTGCTCCAGCCTCACCGGTGGCCCTCCCCACTGGCCTTATCCCTCATCCCTGCCCCAGCATGTTTTTGCTGCTCCAACTTGCCCTGCCAGCCATGACCTCTGGGACACCCAAATTTGCAGCCGTTTCAACATCATGAGTTCCCTGGGAAGAGCTCACAAACCTGCTGCTCCTCTCCGGCCCTTGGGCACCTTTGGGCATGTCAGCACCCAACCCCAGTCAGCCTAGTGTCAAACGGGGTCTCGGCCATGGAGCTAACACCCTTCCCCCCAGCGTGATCTCAAGTTCTCAGAGTCCAGTCACTCCAGTTTCCCAGTACGTGGAAATGCCATTCCCAAATTCCCACAGAACAAAGACTTCATTTAAAGCAGAGGGAAGAGGAACAGTGGCAATTTTTGCTCACCTCCAATCTTGTAGACGTCCTGGAGGGGCAGGCGCAGGGGTTTGTCTGTGGGGCGCGTTGGGGGCAGAATGGTGTCCAGGGCTTCCAAGAGGGACACCCCACTGGCATTGCCTTCCTTGCGCTCCACCTTCCAGCCCTTGAACCAAGGCATCTGGAAACAGAGCAGCAACAACACGCACTGAGTGTACCTGTCCTCAGCACCCAGAGGTGATCCCAGAGAGGTGTCCCACCAGCACAACCTTCACAAAGTGAGTCCAGCCATGTCCTGGCTTTACCTGGGGAGCTTTTTCCACTTCACCATCCCTGCAGGCTTATCTGCACCCCCTTGCTCAGTCTCCCCCCTCTCTCCTAGAAACATGCAAAACACCCATAAACAGGAGAAAACAGATGGAAGTGGTTAAAACCAGCAAACGCCCATCCCTCAGTCCCAACATCAACCCACGGGTGCTGCGCCAGCTGCCTGCATCCTGTCCTCCAGCACAAGGACCACAGGCTCTCCAGCCAAGCCCCAGCTACAAAGCTCCCAACCTTCACTCCCGGGAACTGAGTTTCTTCAAGGCGAGCCCCAGACAGACGCTTCTCCCCACTCACTCCTGCTATCACCCCTCCAGCATCCGATTTTTAAACCCTGGTTTGGGAAATCCTGGAAACCCAGCGCTTGCACTAGGGCTGCCGAGGGGCAGGACTGTTTTCCATAGATGCTCTCTGCTCCTGCCCTAAATTGGGCCCTTGACACTAAAATTGGCCAGAAAAGAGGCAGAGAGGAAGGGAAATGTGCTCAGCAGAGGCCGTGGTTTGACGCAGGGAGCTGCAGTGCTTTCTTGGGGTGATGCTGCACATCTGGAAGCTGTAGCAATACCTGGGGCTTGCTGGCAAGAAAAATTCAGCCCTGGGTCTGAAACAACCCTGATACAACAAACAGATCTGAGTCTCCAGGGTCATTCTCCCCTCCTCTGCATAGAGATGTTCAGACTATTTTCCCATTCAAAGGTAAAACGCTGCCCGTGTGCCCCAGCTCCATCACACGCCTTATGGATATGGCTTTGCCCTTAGGCACCAATGCCAGGGGCACAGTGCACGGGGCTGGGGGTGAAACAGAACCCCCAGAGTGCCCCAACTTTCACAGCCATCCCTGGAGGACATTGCTACACCACGGCTGCTTTCCCATCCTGCAGCCTGCACTGCTTTTGGGATGAAGTGAGGGGAAGATCTGGGTCCAGACGAGGAATTCAGTCTGCACCAAACATTTTCAGGTCAGCCTCATCCATGGGGTCACATCTGACACCAATTGCCCTCCTTGGTGACAGTGGCAGCAGCAGCCTGGGGACAATTGTGCAGAGGCATCCTTCCCACGGCACTGCAGCTATTGCTGTGCAGCCAGCCCCAGCGTCGGGCTAACAGCTCAGCAAAATGATAAATCCATCCCGCCGGTGACGGAGCCGCATGTGATGCGCAGGATGACTCAGACCTTCCCCCAGCCTGCTGTCGCACGGCCTGGAGCGCCGGGCAGGCGCCCATGCCAGCAGCTGTGCCACGGCCACCAGCCCACGGGCTCTGCACTGGAGGGTGACAGCCACCGGCCACTGTGTTCCTACAGCTCCTGTCCCTCTGCCCCTACTCCTCGGGGACATGGGAAACTGGCACTCTCTGCCCCATGATGCCTGGCTGTCAGAGCCATCCTTTTTTTTGTTGTTGTTTTGATGCTTCATCCAGGAAACTTCTGACATCCCAAGAATCAGACAAAGACCCACTTTGACACCTTCCAGGAACAAACCCACCCTGCAAAACATCAGCATGGCCCCAGGATGAGAAGCATCTGCAAAACCTGGTTGATGCTGCCTCCTAGGGCTGCCCACGTAAAAGCTCTCTTATGTATTCCTTATGTATTTTCTTACGTATTCCAAGTAAAACCTCTCTTCCGTATTCCCCAAACCTGCTTCCCAAAGAGCAATTCCTATTCCACCAAAGCAGGCAAAAGCAAAAGCAGGATCTGACCAAACCCCATAGCCAGCCTGAACTGCAGGCTCAAACCCCATAAATAACAGCCGAGCTCCAACACTTCCGCACCCCATGTGCATTTTACAGAGCAGCCGCTTTTCTCTGGTTTTACCCAGCCTGTGAGCACCCCAGCACCCCCAACCCACACACCCCATCATGGAGGCGCAGCCCCACGCCACCACGCTCCCTTGCACTTCAGACTGGGTACATTTGGGTTGCAGCAAATTTGGGTTGCAGCCCCCCAATGGGGTGAAAATCTCCCAAACCCCATCGAACAGCCCACTTCTGTCGGCTGCAGCAATAGAAAGCTTTCTTCACATAAAACCCCACTTGCCAAAAATCTCTCAAATGTCAGATTTTGATGCAAACGCAGCCCAGCCATCATTTTTTGCAGTTGGTCTTGGGCTGCTGTGCAGCAGGGACGTGGGCTGGAGTCTCCCACGCAGAGCTGGCTCCAGCCTGATGTACCACTGCACCACCCAGAGGTGACA
>WKFP01014234.1:170760-186520 GCA_011057875.1 Pterocles orientalis
CCCAGTGTCCTGCAGTGAAATGAGAATCATTAAATCGGAAAGGAGACATTGACAGCAGCTGTGGCAAGTCCTTTTGCAAGTGCACTGGACAGAGGAGACTCTTCCTCGCATTGTAAGACAAGAAATAACAAAAAATTACAGGTTCTGTTCCTCCCTGCAGGGAGCACATCCCCCCAAACAGAATAGCCCAGACTTTGCCTTGGCTCCGATGATAATACCTGTCTCCATCCCTGAGCCTTCTGAACTGCGTCGTTAACAGGCACATCAGCGTCGGTCCAACTCTGGTACCAGGGACAAGATCCTCCACCATCAGTGCTGGAAACAGGTCAATATTTTTGGTAGTTCCATATAAACTGCAGGATAACAGATATTAAAAAAAAAAAAAGTTAAAAGAATATCAAAGAGTGGAGATAATACAAATCTGATCCCATCACAGGAATTTGTATGCAAGGAACTCATCTGGACAATATTTATATGGTCTTATCTACAAAACGATGGGATAAAGGCCTGCCAGATAAGATGCAGTTCAGTCTCACTGGAAAATAGCTCCAAGGCTCGATCTGCTCCCAAACTCCACCACAGCAATGCCTGACGACATTCCACTCAGAACCAGACTGATCACTTGGAGAGACCTCGTTTGTCTTACCCCATCCTTACACCACAGCTATTACCCTATCTGAACATCTGTGGGCAGCAATATCTGGGGAAGGTTAGTTGATGGGTTCCTGGGAGGAGCAGAAATTTTTCACTCCAGTGATTTCAACACTTCCAAGTCCAGCTACAGTACCTCCTGAGCTTCTCCCTGATCTCCAAGTTCTTTATCTCATTTCTGAGGTCCTCAAACTCCTGCGCAGACGAGAGGTTGCAGAAGACCCTGAAGTCATTGTAAGGTGGGATGCCATGGTCTCGCCCTCTCTGGATGTTGATAGCGGCCAAGTCCAGTGAGACAGAGTGTGCCATGGAGAAGAGCTTCTCCGTCAGCTCCATGTTGAGGAGTTCAGAGGGGACTCGCATTTTCCCAGGAACCCCAAACAGCCCGCGGAGGAGGGGGTCAATCCCACCCTCCTGCGTGATCCTGAAAGGGGAGAAGAAGGCTTTGTGCAGGGGGATGTGGCCTTGGCGGATGGGCTGGAAGGTTTCGTTCAGCCGGTACAGGATGGGGTTGACCAAGGTGTGCCCGAAGCGGAAGGCAGCAGTGGCAAAGGCGTTGAGAATCCCCGCATTGATGTTGGGGTTGTAGCCTTTGTACTCACCCAACATCTTCATCCCAGCTTCCCCGAGGACTTTGGGGAGCCACTGGGCGTAGGTGATATGCTGCATTTGGGCACCCACAATCTTCCGTGCCTCGTGATACAGGAGATCTCCATCCCAGTGGGGATTGAGGGCCGACAGCTCCGTGGCGATGCGGTTGTGCTCCCTGAACCAAAGCGTGTGCATGGCCGTGAGACCCAGCTGCTCGTTGGCACGGTGGTCTCCAGCCAGGAAGCACGGCACGGGGCTCTCGTTCTCATCCCTCATGCACTCGGTGGGTGGCCCCACAGCAAAGGGCAGGAGATGCTTCCCTGAGCTGGACACAACCTGCCCTTGCTTCAGCAGCCCCTTTCGGCTGCTCAGGTCCCGCAGCTCCTGCGATTCCTGCTCTGTGCTGCCGTAAACGTTGGAGGCATCGATGTAAGACGTCAAGTGGTTGATCTGCTCCCTGGCGTAGACAGAGTTCATCAGCAGGGAGGTCATCCCACTGCCACACACAGGGCTTGAGCGGACAAAGAACATGCAGCGCCCGTTTCTCACCCGGGGGTCATTGGCAGGGACCATGACGGAGAAGCAAGGTGGGTCGTTGCTGCACACCTCGCTGCAGGGTGCTCCATCCGAGAAGCGGGACATGCTAATGGCTGCCACCGTCTGGTCCATGTCGTGGTCCAGAAACTGTCCCCACTGCATCAGCATGTGCGTGAACTGCTCATCGGGGGTGATGGTCTCAGTCCCAACCATCGTGGTGGAGACGAGGCGTGGCAGAGGAAGGGGGAGGTCCCTGGCATCTTCTGCCAAGGAAAAACCCCGGGGAAGGTTAAATCCATTCTGGTAGGCAGGTTTGAGGAGCCTCTGGAAGGCTGTGAGAGATGCACCCCACATCGGGTGCTGGAGGTTGTTGCAAGACCCATCGTGGGTCCTGTACTTCTTGTGGAAGCAGATATCCGAGCAGTTGGGCGTGCGGCGGTGGGCAGAGCAGCCCGACAGGTTGGCAATCATGTTCAGGTAGTGGGGGGACACCAGGTCGTTGTACCGGTAGCCTGTGAAGGTAAAGGCAAAGCAGCAGGTCAGACCACGGCCACTGCAGCCACCTAGTTCCCACCATCCCACGTACGGGCTCTGCATGAAACAATCTGCTGGGGTATCAGGGTGGGCACCGGAAGGGGATGTCACCGTGTCACCGTGGGGATGGCATTGCTTCGCAATTTCTGGAAGGTTAAACGAAGCACGGCATCACACCAGGCTCACAGAGAAGCAAAGAAAGGGAAAAGCGCAGGAGACCAAACTCTGGGGGTGGTCTAGGTCTCCATCCTGGGTTTATTTGACGTGTCTCTGGGTTATTACTGCAGCCTCGAGCACCACGGACCATCCAAACCCTACGTGCGGAGCAGCAGGGAAACTGTGGGTGACGGCCAGGGCGCTGCGCCGGGCGAAAGCGCTGAATAATGCTGCGCTGTGCGGGTGCTGACACGGCAGCGAGGAGGAGAGGCTGGCAGCGAGACCAGCCCAGACCAGACCTGCTGCCTGGAGAGAGCCTCCTCGCAGCCTGGAACACATCCAGGCAGGAAAAAAATATTTACGGGCTCCAAAAGTACATGCCTGCTCCGTGATGATTCACACGTATAGGTACAAACATGCAGCGTATGGGAATGTCTGTCGTATGCACAGGAAGTTCTAGTTAGGAAGTTTTGGAGACCAGCTGCTGGATGCTTGGACCTCACTCGGTATTGCATTGCTTTGTTGCTTGCTATCCTGCCTCTATAAAAGGAACCCAAGTGGCTGGAACCCATCTGAGTTTAGCAAAGAGGGACAGAGGAGTGAGGTCCCCTTCCCCTGCTGCAGCACCCAGCTGCTCCAGAGTTCTCAGGATTATTTTCATTGCCACTTGGAGGGCAGGGGGGACTGGACCTCAAATCCACAAAGGTACTCCTTTGTCACTTAGCTGGCTAAATATTTTCTAAAGATTTGGGTTTTCACGGCCAGTCAGGAAATCTTTAGCAAATTGGGGAACTGACCCTGCTTTCCTGAGTACCAGGTGGGTATGGAAAATGCAAGTCCAGCCCCCCGGCTGTTATGAAAACCATGAGATGTAAGAGAGAATTGCAACCCAGACAACAGACTTCTTGATCTACCCAAAATTGATCTGGACTTTTGGTACACTATTGAAATTTTAAAAATTTCTGGGTGTTCTCATGTTGTCAGCTTAATTAAATCCTATTCAAAGTTCAGAACAGAAATAAAATCTCTCTTACCTGTGACATTCATATCCACGATCAGACCTTGTTGCACGTGTTCCTGAATCAGCTGCAAGGTCCTTTCGAAGATCTCCCCTGCCCTGGCTGTTTCAAGCGTGTAGGGGTCCCGGGGGTAACGGAAGAGCGCCAGCAAGTCATTGGGCGTCTTGGGGCGCCTGGTTCGAGGAGTGAGAAGTGATGCAGGAACATTAAAACAAACAGACTCTGTTCCCAGTAACGAGACTCTACAGGCAGCAAGAGCCAGGCTCTAAGCCTGGTCTGGTGCTTCACCCCCAAACCTAGCGCCTAGGACTGATGGGGCTTGCCTGCATATTGCAGACAATTAAAGAAAGGATATTTTTCCCCAGGAAAATACCCATATTCAATTTCATCCTTGTTTTTTTCTTCTGTAGTAATTTATTTTTCATTTTTCAACATCTAAATCCCAGAGGTTTTGGTCTTAACACAACCTATCTATCTTTTCAATAAAAACATACATTGGGGTGGAAGACGAGGAAATCGCCATTCAGTCATTTTTCCTTGAGGAAATGGTTTGAATTATTTTATTATTATTTCTGTTCACCCGACACAAAGTCAGTTGCATTCATAAAATGACCACACTATTTTCTTTTCTATGCAGCGTCTCCAGAGCCAACTCCAGCCGACAAAACGTACGCTGCAGATACAAGTGACAGAAGAGGTGATGTCCGTGTGTATCAGATTTTTCCCAAATCCCAAATGCCTCTTATGTTGCTCTATCACATCCTTCATCTGCACAGTGCAGCTTCAACCTCCAACACCCAAAACAATACTGAAGCTGTCATTGGAGGATTGTCAACGATAAAATGAGATTTGAGAACACTTCATTCATTGTCTTTTTATCTCTTTGCTGCCTCAAGTCTCAGATCGCGGCTTTCCACACACTTACTTGCTGAACAGCTCGGTGCGCGTTGAATTGATGGCGTGGTCCACGCTGCTGATGGCTTCCCGAAGCGATGTGGCCACAAACGTGTCACCGCTCCGGCCAACATCCGTGGCTTTCCAAAGCAGAAAGAAAAAACAAAATATCCAACGTTTACTTTGACATTAATTTGTCTTCCAAGCTCAAGAAAATCAGCGTAGTGGTACAAGCCCCGTAGTAACTCCACTGCAGGTTGAACTGCATTTCTATTTGCAACATAAACACCAATTTATTTTTGTAAGAAGAAATTAACTGCCTGAAAAAGAAGGTGACCTTTTCAGGAGATAGCTGTGGAAGACATATTCCGTGTTTGCTCCTGCTTAGCTTTGCAAATAAATGCCTGTTTAGGTTGGTGGTTAAATTGGAAAAAGAAAATGGAAAAAAATCTCAGCAAGTTAACACCAAAATGAGGTATTTACTTCCCATAAAGGAAACTTTGAGAATTCATTAAATTCATTTGAATGTATTGCTCATACATTAATTTTCCATTTGTGGAACACTTCTAATTCAATTCAAATTTACTGTTAATACATGAGATATACAATCTTAAAACAAAAGAAGAAAGCTGTTGCTTGAATGCTTTCAGAAGTAAACACGTGAATTCTTACGAATTCCTACAGAATGCTTTTGTTACGCCAGGGCCTTTGTCACAGCTGAACAAACCAGTTCCCATTTGGCTACTGGCGGATGCAATAACCAGCTGGAAAATGAGGTACCAATCAAGAATAAATCACAGAAATTACCTTAGGAATAATTTCAAACAAAGAAATTTCAGATGATTCTCAGCTCCTTCCACACAATCCCTGTATGACACTAAATTCAGCTAATAAGCCACTCACTATTCATCCCGGTTATTCCTGTGTGCTTGGGCAACAGCCCTCTACTTATATTTTTAATCTTATTGCTTGCCTTTGATTTTTTTTTCCCCTTGCCAGTTCTTCCTCACCCTCTAGGAAGCACAATTTCCACTCGTGACCTCTGGTTTGACGAGCGGAGCAGTGCTGCTCCTCTTTATTCATTACAGCTTCCCTAACGCACGGAGCAAGAGCTGGAAAACGAGCGACTTATTTCCCATCCCCAAGGGACCCAGCAAACATTTCAAACCCTGTATTCGCAGCGACAATGTTGTTCTCCTCCTCCCTCCCCTGACGTGCGAGGTTACGGTCAGACGATGACTCGTGAGCGTGCTGGCACATTTTAATAAGTTTCTCCCTCTCATCAGAGGCAGTAACTACCCACACGCCGACAGCTCGGCTGGCAGGAGGTGGTTTAAGACACCACCTCTGGCTTTGCAGGGAGCAATTGCAGCTCTGCTGGGAAAACAGCGAGGAGCAGCTGGGAGGTGCGTGAGCTTGTGCAACTGAGTGACTCTCATCGTGTCTGCAAAGAAGCTACAGAAATAACAGAGTTATCTGTTCCGAGTGTAAGCGTCAACACTTGCCCACCCAGAAGATGCAGGAGGACCACAGGAGATGCCCTACCGGTGATGGTGAGCTGCATGGCGCTGGAGGTGAAGCCAAAGGGGTTTCTGGCGATGCACTCGTATCTGCCCTGGTCCGCCACGCCGAGGTCTTGAATGGAGAGGGTCCCGTCTTGGCTGATGTGGAACTTGCCGCTCTCGGTGATCTGGATACCCTCCTGTCGCACCATTGAAAGACAGAAAACATGTCAGGGTATGGGAAGCATCCCATCATCCCAGCCTCCAGCATACTCAGCAAACCCGCGGATGGATGCGATGAACTGATGTGGCCAGCAGATGTTAGCATTGCTCTTCCAGAGACACCAGAAAGCCATCCAAGGCCATCTGCTCCTGCCTGGACCCACTGTGAGGAGGTCCTCGCTCAGCTCCTGCACCCTGCTCCACCTCCAAGCACTCCCAGACACCCCACACATTTCTCTGCTCTGCGTACAGAGGGGCTGGCTGGAGCGTGTGCTGTGCCCTGATGTTGTCACTAAGGTTTCAGGGCACATAAAAGAGTCTAAATGTCTTCAGTTTTGGGACTACCTGAAACAGATGGATTTTTTGCTGGCCTTGAACTGTAGATACCAGCTTCTGCTGGCTCTGGGCAGCATCGCTGATCAAAGTGCTGCGAGCAGCTCAAACCCCACCTCTCAACCTGGCCGGTGGCAGAAGCGGCTCCAGGTTTTACTTTTTTAATTCTCCTGTTTCTTAAAATCTTTCTGCTGACCTGCCCCAACCTAATGCTCACTGTGCTGCCCTCCCAGGCTCTTTTCTTCTGCTCCCAATGTTGGCTGGAGCCCAAGGAGAGCTGCGAGGTCACGTCCCACAAGACCTCTGCAACCAAGGCTCAAGCGTTTTCCCCTCATTTGTTCTGTGCCCAACCCATAGGCAGGGCAGGTCCCAGGGAAGGTCCCAGGTGTTGTGCTACAGCACAGCAGGAAAAAGTCTGAAGAGCTTCATCTAATGAATTTTTGAAAAAGAGCATCCAGGCTGCGACGTGATTGTGAGGGATCGTGGCTTTGCCCCGTCAAAGCTGGAGCCAACCAGCATCGTCCAGTTCCACCAGTGGGAATCCTGGAAATAAGGACAAACTACTTAGGAAAAAAAAAAATCCAATTTAAGTTTTTTTCTAGGAATAGTCAATCAAGCGTTTCTAACATCCTGGAGGGTCACTGGCTTCAAGTTACTAGTTTGGAAGGAAGAAGAAGAGAAAACAGGAATGTGCATTGCAAGGCGTCGAGCCTGAGAAACAGCAGCATTCTTCTAGACCATTAAAAACCCCAAATCAGTGGAAATGTTGGTCCTTACATTGTCATCAAACACAATTTCTTCCATGTGTATTGCACAAACGGATTTAACTAGCTGAGCTGAGAGAGGTGTTTAACGAGAGGGTTTTTAACGCCCCCATGGGGACCCATCCTCGTGTCTGCTGAGGACATGGCATCAGCTCTTACCTTGACCCAGGTGATGGTGGGCTGTGGATCTCCTTGGGCGGCGCAGGTGATGGCCACGTCCTGGCCCGTCTCTGCCACCACGTCTTGGGGAGGATGCAGGAACACAGGTATCACTGTGCAGCACAGGGAAAAAGGCACAAAGGCAAGAAATGCATCAAGGTAAATCCCTGGAGGGGTTCAAGGCCAGGCTGGATGAGGCTTTGGGCAACCTGGGCTGGTGGGAGGTGTCCCTGCCCATGGCAGGGGGTGGCACTGGGTGGGCTTTAAGGTCCCTTCCAACCCAAACCATTCCGTGGTTCTAAAACAGAGAAATTTGTGTGCAAAACACAGATTTTGCCCTGTGGCAAGGGCTCTTCCAAAGGGTGACAGCTTACCTTGCCCTTACCAAGTGCTCTGTGATTTATGTTCATTATTTTCTTAATAACAACTCCCAAACACGCTAAAGGGCCCTGTTTTTCCCTCAAACTGGCCAGATACCAGAGCTCATCTGAGGGGCGTTAGAGGTCATTTCTGATCACGTAACCCTGCTCTAGTGTTTATTTGGGCAGATGTCAGCCAACACCATCCCGTTCCCTGCCCACATCAGATGAGTTTCGTTCTCACAGTTATACTTTTTCTAGACTATCAGATAAATTTTCAAGGAAAACTGAAGCACCTTCTTCCAATTTACAAATCTTGGCACTCCGGAAACCTCTTTAACGTTTCCCACCAACTGATGGATCTCTCACAGCTAGATGTCTGCTCTCAGGCAAAAGCAAAATCCGTAGGAAATGGAAAATCCCCTGCCTCATCAGATAACATTATTTACCATCATGTTACATTAACGACATCCGTTTGCCAGCCCCTGCTCCCCCCAGCCTCACCCACTTACCCCGGGGGGTCACCGACAGCTGTACCGGGAGGGTCCTCACACCAATGGCACTGATGGCATGGCACTCGTATTGGCCTTGGTCGTGCAGAGCCACCCTCATCACCCGCAGGGTGCCCGTGGAGAGGATGCTGTGCCTCCGGTCACTCGGCAGTGGCCCACCTGGTCACACGAGCAGTGCAGTTTGTTAGTTATCTGGGAGATTTCTCTTCCCGTCACTGGAGGTAGCTGTGTGATAGCTAAAAATTTCAGTTCCTTCCCAACAAGACATCAGCTACCCTGAAATATTCATCTTGCTAAGTGAGGAACAGGACAGGTGCTGCTCGTCCCACCCCCAGGATCACCACTGAGTTATCTAAGCAACTGGGAAGGAGCTGGTACCCTTCTTCTTTCCTCATAAGCCTTAGTGCAAACTGCAGATTTACTGACACCTGATGGATACCAAATCTGTCTCCGATTATCCAAACTGCCTGTTTAGTCAAATAAATGGAAACATTCAGCATTGTCTTTTTTAATTTGGTATTTTGTTTTTCTTTGGTTTGGACTCTGCATTGTTTCAATATTTCCTCTATTTAAGGAGAAAAGTTCAAAATTAAAATGCTTTAGTAAACCCAAACAAAATTATTAGAACTTCTTAGTTTAGCAACTTTTTTTTTAATATTCCATTTTTCTCCAAATAAGGGCTCTATTTATCCATCCCAAATACCAAAAGGAATCTGAACCCCCTCACACTGTCAAAAATGGCTTTGAGAATGAGTGATGCTCCATCACTTCTCCTCCTCGTCTAGTTCTCAGCGTGTGTTCTGCGATAGCACTGCAAAATCTGGTTGATCTCTGGGTTGCTGAGTGACCCAGCAAACCCGGGTACAAAGCAGTTCTTAACCCCACTCCTTGTCACTGTGCTCCTTTCCACATCTCTGAGAGATACCTCCTGAAATCTGGGCAGTGGAGGAAAGCAGGTTAAAGGAGATGGAGAACATGCTGGTGGAGGAGAATTTCAGCTGCTCCTTCTTAGCTCCACGTCCGGACTATTGCTGTGGAAGCTGGAATACAATAGCCATGAATTCTCCACAGCAATAAACCATTAATTATAGCTGGTGAAGCATAAGGAAAAGTTGGAGGGCCTCTGGGCCAAGTGTTGTTGGCTTCTGTCCCAGCAAGTGTTGGATGGGATCAGCTCAGTGGAGCCAGCGCTAACAGCCATCCCAGACTTCACAAGTTCACCCCCACCTGTTGGCCCAAAGGGGCTTTTCCTGAGCTAAATGAAACCTCAGAGGTGGCAGTGGTGAATGATGCTCTTCTGCAACATGCTGCCCACGAGGAGCAAATCAATGACAATGACAGAGAGCCGGGACGTGGTGACTGAGTGCATCAAGGACCTAAGAGGCTCCTTCCTCAGTGCTTAATGTCATCCTTGGTGACCTATGACATACCTCCTGGTGTGATTAGCTCTGTTCTGATCACCATCTGTCCTGTGTCACCACTGCAAGCCATCGCCCTGGACCAGCAGCTTGGCCGTTCTCACCCACGCCCCGTGGATGGTTGCACAGAAGAGAAAGAAACCCCGAGTCAAGTGAGGCTGTACCTGCCCTCGTCCAGGCAATCACGGGTGGAGGGTGACCCTCAGCAGAGCAGGGGAAATCCACGCTTTGTCCCTCGGTCACTGTCTGATCAGTAGGAACAAGGAGAAACCTGGGAGAATCTGGAGGAGAAAGCAACGACTGAGCAGCAGGAAAATCTCAGGCAACAAGCTCGGCTTAATTCTCAGTTCATGGGAGCAGAACCAGTCCCAAGGCTTAAATACATCCCCCTGGCCAAGCACTTTACCCTAGAAATGTCATCAGCCTGGGGCTCCTCACCTTGCACTATGATCCTTGCTGTTGCCTGGATGGATCCCTCGCTGTTGCTGGCGTTGCAGTTGTACTGCCCCTGGTCCGAGAAGGTGACGTTCTGAATGAAGAGTCCTCCCGAGCTGGTGATAGAGAAACGGGAATCTCGTGGTAAAGGAGAGCCTGTGCCCAGGGTCCAGCTGATGCGAGGGTGGGGATGCCCAGAGACCCCACACTCCAAGGTGACGCTTTCCCCGATCAGCACTTCAGTGTTCTGCGGCTGGATCACAAAAGTGGGCTTGGCTGGAAGGAAACGAGGGCTTCAGAAACCAGAAGCTCTGCTGCCTACTCCGTTACAGGCAGAAATCGCCTGGACTCCGCATGCAGCCCAGCTAGCAGTCACCTGCCTCTTCCCCCACCTCCGAATCCTCGCTGCGAGCAATTCCCCCAGCGCTCCTTCTCCCTGCCACCTCCTCCCTCCCAGTCGCTCAGTGATGGAGCATCCTCGCTCCCGTGTCCCCTTCACCCTTGATACCTCTGTGAATTCATCCCAGCCTCCAAACTCCCTCCCCAGCCCCAAATCACCTTCAATCTCTAAACCCTCCCGTGAAGGAACCCCCTACAGCTCAGACCACGCTGTGCTGTTACCCACTCTCACCCCAGCACACCAAGAACATCTTGGCACACACAAAGCTGGGACTGACTCTGACTTCGCTCCACTCCCAGCCCCAACCCCAGCTGGGCCTTGGGGGGGTGCACGAAGCTCAGTTACCTGGGGTGCCAAAATAGCGCAGCACGACTTCTTGTGTCTTGACCTCCCCAGCGATGTTCTTGGCCATGCACTGGTAGACGCCTTTGTCCGACTCCTTGGTGTTCTGGATCATCAAGGTTCCGTCTTGCAACAGGTTCAGGCGATTGTCATCTTTCATGTCAATCTCATTGCTGAAAAACAGCCACAAACAGAAAAAATCTGAAAGGAGTGAAGCCTGGTGGTCGAGCTGCCGGGGGGTGGTGGGGCTTTGCATGCGTTGCAGTAAGTTGGTGTCCAACTCTGCTGAGACTTCATGAAATTTACAGCAAGAGTTATGATATACAGCAGTGAACTCCAGCTCCAGCTCTGATTTACTCCCTGGGCGAGCTACTTTTTCTCTCACCACTGATTAAATACGACATTTACAGCCCATCAGCAGAGCGTACTGTTCCCATGCAAAGCATCGTTGCTGTTGTCGGGGTATCTAGGCTAGGAAAGCTTGTTCTCATTATTTACTAAGTGCAAATACAATAATGAATTAATATTCTTATTGTGTGCAGCCATTTCTATTCGAACAGTCTCAAAGTCCTCAGGGGGGTGAAAAGCTCTGAGTAAGTCACTGTGGGACCCCAACGCGGCTTGGACGCCAACCCAACCCAAGAGCTGTGAAACATCTTCCTTCTTTCTACAATGACCTGTGGTTCCTGGATCCCAGCCCGCAGCAGAAGGTCCCACTGCTGCACCCCATTGGTCCCAGCACGGAGGAATCTTGGATGGCTGTGGATGACTGAGAAGGGACCTCTCTCCCCCCAGGACAAAGGCTGAATCCGCTACACAAACTAATCTGCTTGCTGGGCATTTATTGAATTCCCCCGATGTCTCCTCACTCTAGTCATATCTCATTTGCAGAGCATTTATTATCATTACCCCTCTTACAATGCTATCTTTGGGAGCCTGCCAGCATTTCCCCAACAAAAACCTTCCTTCCAGGGGGACTTAACTCCGCCATCACCTTTTGCTCTGTGCTGAAACTCTGCCTGGTGGGGAGTTAGCTGAAGCAGCACGCATGGATCGTTTTTATTAATAACCCAGCCCCGTTCGGGCTCCCACAGACAAGCAGCTCATAAAGCAGCAAAGTCGCTTCACTTCCACAGTGGGCAACTTGCTGGAGCACAGAATATTTTATTGGGTAGCATTTCCCAGAAACCCTTTGGCATCTAGCGTAGCTGTATATTTTTTCGGCGTTGCTGTATAGAATGATAATCTACCCGCTGCTTTGCAAGGTCTGTCTGTGAAGCACAGTGATTTTTCCCTCGGAAAACGAGCCATTCACCCAGCACGCTAGGTCTTTAGGGAGAAAAACCCAGAAACTAGAAGCATGTCAGGAGTTAATAAGTGGCAAGCGTGGTGGCTTAGAGCAACGTGAAATACTAATTTTATTTTTTTTTCTGACAATTGCTTTCAGCCTGCAGAGTATGTTTATGGGAAAGTTATAACCTCTTGGAATCCATTGCAAATGCAGACGAAATATTTCAAATGCAGATGAAAACACCACTTGGATTACATGGCCACCAGAGAATGCTATTAAAAGGAAGGTAAATACAACCCATGGAATGTCCATTTCTTTTTTTTTTTTTTATGTTGCATGAAACAGCTTTGGTAATTACAGGCAGCCACTGAAGAGCTCGGTGCTGGAAAACCTTTGCTACCCCAGGGCTCATTGTGTGCGACTTACTTGTTGTGCAGCCAAATAATCGCCGGCTTTGGATTGCCTTCTGCCCTGCAGGTGAAATAAACCGTGTTTCCCAAGAGGACGTCGACATCGTGGGGTTCTGAGGTTATGCGAGGCCTCTCTGCAGAAAAAAACCCCACATTTTAACACAACCCAGTCTGGAACTGCACAAAACCGAGCTCAGCCAGATGTAGGGGGTAACGCAACCCCCCCCGAAGCCCCACAGGCATAGCGGCATCCACCCAGAGCCACCCCAGGATTTCTCAGCAACATCAGCAAAAATGATGCTGGGGAGAGAACATCATCCACCCAAGCCTGGGGAATTGAAGAGGTTGTTCCTATTGCTGGTGTGTTGGGCAGTGGGTCAGCTCCCCGCACAGCTGCAGCAGGACTGAGAAAATCTGACTTGGCTGTGCACTGCTTCCCCAAGAGCTGGTCCCTGTCTCCCCCAAAATAAGTGAAGAAGTCAGTGGCATCCTCACTGGGGCTGTTTTTCTGTCCCTGGCAGCCTGCTGCTCTCAGCAACTGCCTGCTCCATCTGAACACGGTGCTGGCTGTCGCCAACAGGATTTAATTCATCATGTCCCTGATTCATCAGCCGGTCCCTGTTCATCCACGCCTTTCACTGTGTGCTTCACTTTGAGACATACTCAAGCACTAAGCAAGCTCAACATTTAAGGGATGTGCTAAAATAGGAGGGAACTCTTCCTAGTTCCTAGAATAGGAATTATGTTCGTGGTCTGGAGGACTTGATGTTGATTCAGCAGAATACTCACCCATCTAACAATCTGTACGCTCACCAGTAACCCAGTAAAACCAGCTGGATTATTCATAAAATTAAGTGAGAACCTGCCACCTTCTCCAGTCTGTGCCCTTACTCCTTAGACCAGAAGTTAGTGGCTTGGCCACTTGTCCCCAGTGGCAATGCCAACGTGGGACCAAATACACCGCGGCCCCACGGCACAAAATGCTGATCCAGCGCGGATCTGCTCGGCTGGCTCCCATCTGCTAAAACGCGGTGGGTTAACTCGATGTCAGCAGCCTTCGTACGATATCAGCTGCCTGCATCGTTAGAGCCTTACGCTGAATTATGCATCATTTGTCTTTCCCAGCTGGCACAATACCAGCGTAAAAGCTTCATGCCAACAAAATCTTCCCACCAGGTGCTCTGGCTAATTTGTCAGACGTCCCACTGTGTGCCCATGCCTAAACCAGAACAAACTGACATTAACGGCTGTACCGTGGCACCGGGTACGTGTCCGGGACAGCTCATGGTGTGGCACAGTCCCACTCCACGTGTCCCCAGCTGCTTTCTCGTGACCCTTCCCCTCCCTGTCCCTCGAGGGTACGGACCCATTTGAGCCAATTTGACTCTTGGCATGGCCATGTCCCAAATTAAGCTGTGAAATGGGCAAGAATTTTTTTTTTTTTTTTAAAAGATAAGATCATGGAAGAAAGGCAGAAATTAAGGGAGAGTTCTTCCAAATCCAGCTGATGTCACCCATCTGGCTCACAGCACGGCCACGCACACAGCTGGGCTGGCACATCCAGGAGGGATGCCGATAGCTGGCCAGGGCGAGTGGGAACATCTCAGACTGATTCCACCAGCAGTGAAGCACCAGGGAACCCCTGCCAACGCTTGTGCCATCCTTCGTGATGCCTGCACTTAGAAACTGGAGTTTTGTCTTATTTAATTTTTCAGAACATAACCTTCTATTTCAAAATAGCACTTTTCAGGGAGAAATTATCCAAATTTAGAGAATACCAGCTTAACAAATGCAATACATGGCCACAGTCAAACCAAGCGTTCAGCTATCTATCTACCAAGAGTTTGGTTTTCAGTTGCGTTTCCAGCTGTTGCAGCTCTCCCCTTCTGCTCAGCTCAATGCAGGACGTTTCTCCTGGTTCCTGGTTTAACCACTGACCACAGCAGGTCCTTTACCGACCCCGCTCTATCTAAAAACCACAAAGACACCTACCAGCCAAGACAGAGCTGCCTTCAACCCCCACATGACTGTCAGCGTTCTCTGCGTTATCCCAATAACCCGTGTGACCCCACTGGGACTTTCCCATTTCAGCAGAGAGCAGGATGGGGAAGAGGGAGGGAAAGAGGTGGAAGAAGCAACTCCCAGACCAAATCCCAACTCCACAGGCTGGGGGGTGGCCGGTGGAAGGGTTTGACCTCACTCACCGCAGTTAAACTCCTGGGCGGTCAAGGTGACGATGGAGCGGCCGTGCAGCTCCCGAGGAGCCTCGCAGGTGGCGGCGGTCTGGATGCTGCCCTGCTCCGCGTATTTCTTCAGCAGCTCCGCCAGCCACATCAAGTCGCAGTCGCAAAGCAAGGCGTTGGAGTCCAGCCGCCTGCAAGAGCCAGGAAAAGGCAGCTCAGTTCCCAGCCTCTGACTGCTGCCCCCTTCTCCGGGACACAGGAGGGGAACAGTCCTCCGGAGGGAAGGATCACCTGCCTGTTCTTCCATGCTTTTCATTATATCCCAAATGCAAATTTGAGATATTTCATTCCCACGACATTTAAATAGGATGCTTGACCAAGTCAGGAGGATTTCATTGAAAAACTAACATTACCCATCAGTCAGTTTCAAATGAAAATCATTCTGTTCAACTGGATTATGCATTTTTGGCTTAATTTGAGGCAAAGAGACACTGAAATATTGGGATTTCCCCCAGGATGGAGATTTCAGCCTTTACTGAAGTCTATAAGAACAACAGATAACCTCTGTTGGATCTTTCCATTCTCTTTTACTCTTAGATCCAAAAACCTTCTCTTGATTTTAGCTCTTCCAGGGACCAGCTGCTAGAGGTTGCAGCATTTCCACACAACTGTAAGAACTTTTATTAACACAACACACACCCAAACCATGCCGACTGGAGCACCGGTGACCTCCCAGCGCACCCACGCTTTTCCCTCCCCTGGCTTCACTCCTGTGTGCATAAGGATAAATACAGGTTATAGGGGGATTAGTTGACGCCTCCTCCCCCCTGACATTTTTACAGGAGATGGGTCTGGGCCATTGGAAAATATACATAAGAAAAGTCTTAATGTTTCCAGGGACAAACACTTGAGAAGGTGAGATTTCACTCAGGGCCACGATACAGCATTTTATAGCCACTCCGCCTTCTTCTCTGACACATACAGACAATGTTGCACAAGTTATTCCCTGTTGTTGAAAAGCAAAACATTTCACCTGCTTGCAGAGCTC
>WKFP01014234.1:186968-216664 GCA_011057875.1 Pterocles orientalis
TTAGGTGGAAAGGTGAACGTAACACAACATGGGAAATTCCCTCCGTGTTGTCAGGAACCCTTCTACTTGGCGAGTATGTAAAATTTCCTTCTTTTTCCATTTGGAGATCACACTTTGCTTCATTCTACTGAAACTGTTACACAAAGAAAAGGCTTTTCCCCCTTCTCCTCCCCACCTTACTCACAAGAAAGGTCCCATCCGTACTTACAGCCTCTCGAGTTTGGGCAGGTCACTGAAAGTCTCCTGCTCCAGGCTTTCCAGGTTGTTGAAATGCAGGTAGCTGTCACACAGAAAATCAAAAGGGCAGACTCACAGAGGGCAATTAAAAAGAGAGGAGATCTTTCCAGGTCAACCCACCAAGGCCCACCATTGGTCACTGCTCAGGGCAGATGTGTGGAAGCCAACATTCACTTTCCACATGCAAAAACAGCAGCCAACACTGGTTTTTCCCTATTCTGTCCATTGTTTACTCTCTCTATTAATAAGAAGAGGGCAGATCTGTTCCTCCCTAAAGCCTGAGCCCACCACCACCGCTGGGAATTGCCTGTTGCACTGTTAAGGGTCAGGATGAAACTGCTGCCCGTGGAGAGCAGCACCAGCAGCTCCTGGCTGAGCACCGTAGGGGAATTTCCCCAGTGCCTCGACATTCCCCAACACATCCTGGGATCATCAGGGAGGAAGAAACAGCCTTACATCTAAGGCATCTGCTCCCAGCCCAGGAACTGCGACATTACTGAGTGAGATGATTAGTTTGCTGAGAATTAATTGGTAGAAAAATAACCTGATAAAACATTGCAATTGGTCCTGCTTGTTGCTGAAGGTGGGACTGGAGACACCCAAAGGTCTCCTGCATTTGTCTGTGATCCTGACAGCAGCTCCCAGCATGTGCATCCACCCAGCGGGAGCAAAAACCTCTGGAAACAGCTGCCACGGGGCTGTTCTGTTTCTGCGGAGGGGAGGCACAGTTTCCAAAGGCTGAGATGGTTCAGTCAGTTGGAACAGTTGGATCCCAACAGCCCAGTTCTTGCTAATGCAGATTAATATTTTTAGCTCCACTAAAATCTCAAGTGTGACCTGCTGTACCAGAGGCTTGGGAGACCTTCTGCACCGCCCCAGGTCATCCCTCGCCATCAGCAAGGAAAAGCTGGGTCTGCAGAACATCATGATACCCCCAACTCCCTGTTCCCATCAGCTGCGACATCCACCAGCACAACTGACACGTTCCTGACATTCAGATGGATTTTGGTACGGTTTCAAAGTTGCCTAAACTCTTCCTCCTTAGTCTACCCGGGCATGAATTTCACAGTGGACACCGATTAATCACGGATCTACAAATACTCATTCTGCTGCTGTCACTGACTGTGTTGAGAAATAATCGCCTAAGCCGCCACACGGCTGTTTGATTTGCAATGGAAGGATGGGCGATGAATGGTCCACTATCAGAGCACCAACCGAGAGACGGTGACTCCGATTCTGCAGCGGGGGAAACCGTGGGGAGAGGGAAACATACATGCTTCAATAAGTCTCAGATGTCTGCTGTCATTGCTTTGGACCTTGAGGAAAGCATCTGATGCTGTCCATCAGTCGGGGTATAGTTTTTCTTGAAAAGTTGGCTTGTGGGGTACAGGAAAACGGGGAAGGGTTTGAGCAAAGCTAATTCTTTGGGAATCATGCCTGCCTGGGATTGAAAACAGATGGAACTTCTAGCAGGTTGTTTGTTGGTTTTGTGGGTTTGTTGGGCTTTTTTTCTTCTATTCGTGACATCAAGTCTGGAACGCTCATTGTTAAAATATCACTGCGGCCAGCATCACCTCCTCTCTCAGCACAGCTGAGCCGGTACCTGCTTCCCATGTTTTCATCCTTGCTGAGCTAGCTGATGGAAAACCATGCTGTGCACGAGGTTGGTAGCACACCTATAAGTTTGCCTGAAATTTGCTGTTATATTCTGTCCGCTTCTGCTGCCAGCCTGGAGAACAAGCTGGCTCCTATCCCTTTCACAGCAAAACCCTTAGTTATGTTTCAGCCCTACAAATGCTGTCACTTGGCACAATCCATGAAGTTGAACAGTTCGACCTCTGGTCCCAGTTCTCCGATGATGCAGATAATCCCCATAGTTCAAACAGCCTGCTCACACCCTCTCCGCATGTACACACGTATTTACACACATGCACATAATGTATCACGACCCCTGGCATGAAAAATCCAACCTTAGTTTAGCAGGACACTTCAGAAAAGTCAGATCTCAGTCTTCCCACCTCACCTTGAGCACAAAGCCCTAAGAACCCAAACCCAAAACTTCTTTGAACAAACAGCACAGATTTGCCGTGCAGAGAAGAGGAGCAAATGAGGACTGTGAGAGTGTCACTGAGACAGGCTCCAGCTGCCAGGAACACTCGCGAGGCTCATTCCATCCCAGAGTGCCACGCAGCTTGGAGGGAAAGTCATTTCTGTGCTTGTTTGGATCCATCATCTCCCAGCTGCTCCGTGGCATGTGAGCACCACCGTCCTGGTAGCTCCCACAGACACCCCGCTGCCCCTGCCCGCAGCCTGCACTTCATCCATCCATTTTCCACAAAGGTTTGGATAAGAGACAAACTCGACCAGCACCCACAATTCAAGCAAAGGGCCAGAGATTTCGGGTCAGGAGAAAATATATGGGATGTCAGCAGGAAAAGACCTCAGCATTAACTAACCAAAACCAGTACAGGGAGCAGCTGTTTGCAAACAAAGCCAGCGGAGTCTTGCAAAGCTGGATGATGAAACAGCAGAAGCCTCATCCTGCTCCTCGCTAAGCGTCTGGTCCGCTGCACTACTGGAAACACAGCCCTTGGGTTAGAGGAACCAATAAATCAGCTCCTCCGCACACCCCATTCAGCAGCAAACAAGGGGCGTTTGTACTTACAGCTGTTCCAGAGAGCGGAGCCCGTTGAAGGCATGTTGCTGGATGCTCTGAATTTCGTTTTTATAAAGGTAGCTTTCAAAAGGAAAGAAAAAAAGCATTAGGCTGACCGATCAGCAGGAAAGAACTGTGAACCTCAGCCCAAAGTAGAGGGTTTGCTGATGGGATTGGAGGGCAATGGTTTATAGCCATGACATTAACATCCTGAAATTCTGACCACAGAAGATACATCCCTGATCGGCAAACATCAGAAGGGGGTTGTTAAATCTCAAAGAGGTTAGGAAACAACAGAGCTACCAACTCACAGGTACTTCAGGTTCTCCAGATCTTCAAAGGATCTTCTCACAATGTGTTTTATCTGGTTATTGTTCAGCAGCCTGTTCGAGAAAGAAAAACACAACGGGTGAGTTCAGCACGTGTCAGACTTGGGGCATTTGTGCTCCTGGATGCCCCTTGAAAAACCCTGAACTGGGGTTTTCCAGAGTTTAAGATTTACGGGGGTCAGCAGATCAAAGTCTGGATACTCCCACCAGCTAAGTCCATGAGAAAGTTTCCTGCCCAGAGGTGCCAAGAGCTTCCAATACATACAAAATCTTTTCTTTACCTTTTGCCACAGTGGTTTTCACCCCAAAATTATAATTGTGGCCAGGTGAAGGGAGACAAGCAGAAGGGAGTGGAGGGAAGGGACAAATTAACCCATCGCTGCCCCTTTGTACAAGCACGAGGGTTGGTGAAGGTGCACGGTTGTGTTCAACACGTGTGGGCAGGGGTGTGCAGAGCCAGTTTTTAAGAGGACACGGTTTAAAACGCCAGCTCGCGGTGGAGTTACAGGAGATATAAAATGGTAATGTGCTGTTCTAATCACTGTGTGTACTAACATGTGCAAATGAAAAATAAATACGTACAAATCCGCCTCCTGAGGCTACTCAGAGACAGCCTCTTTCCATCTAGAGAGACTTCTGCCAGATTTTAATACAAAACCTATGGCCAGCATCTCACTGGCAGGCGATCCCTGCCTTGTGTGCACAGTTGCCATGACCGTACATGCAAACCCTGGCCGGTGCCAACGGCCAGAAACGCAGCTCAGCCTCCTAATAACCACCCTGTGTGCGACAGCTGCACGCTGCAAAAACCTCCTCTGCAGCCGCTGCCAAGCCCAACACCGAGAAAATGAAATAAATCACTTATAAATAGCTCTTTAATATATGACGTTTAACTATTCATCGTGGCTGCTTAACCACCCTCCTGTGGGTCTTTCGCCGTGGTATCTCATGATGCTGAGATTGGCAAACGCCGCTGCAGCCACGGAGCTTATAGCCCCATAGCTCAGAGCAAGGATTTCACCAGCTACACTGATTTTAAAAATTCCTAAATGGAGATTGGGATTACTGAAATTCCTGGATAGAGAGGAGAGCTGCGACCAGGTCCTGCAAAGATTTGTTTTTCTAGTGTTGTAGGAAAAACTGCTATTCCTTCTGCAAGCAGCCAGACCTTACAACCTTGGGTCAAATTCAACACATGCATTGGATGTTTTCTATTTTACAGGCTCCTTTTTGCGATAGCTGTGCTCCTCAGAAACAATCGGCTGCTAGGCAGAGGTGAGAAGACAGTTCAGCACTTTCCCAGCAGTAAAACCCCATCTTCTGCCCCCCTTTGCTGGAGAAAATAGGGAAGGGCATCAGCCAGCTGCTGGCACGACAAGCAAAGGTCCCTTCCTGGGGAGAACAGTTTGGGCAGGTAAAGGATGGAGAGAAAAGATGAAAAGAAATGGAAGAAAACGTGTGGGAAAAGAAGGCGAAGATAAAATCAAACTCCTCAGGATGAAAAGATAAAAGGTGCCAGAAACACACACGTGTTACGGCAGCTTCACAAGTCACTGCCAGGCACCTGAGCCACACCAGCTTCCCATCACCTTGTTCTCGGGTGGAGAATCACATCAAGGGTCCAAAAAGCACAGGAAAAACTCAACTGCAAAGAAACCTTTGGAATTCAGAACAAGAAGAGCTTGACAAAAATCTCAGCATCCTTGATTTAACCGTCCTCCCTTGATCAACCACCCTGCTCCCATGGATGGGGATGGCACCACCAAACCGCACGTTGCCAGGGCTGGGGACAAGCAGCCTGAAGTGGTTAAGGCAGAAATTTTTAAGAAAATTTCCGCGCAGCTGGAAGCAATGTCTCAGTAAGCACGGTCGAGGTTAAACAACGCCACTGCACGCCGATGAGTGAAGTGATGTCAAGTCCTTGGAACACGCTATTCTGCTTTGACAGCCAGATACACCGAGTGGAAACACAGCCCCTGAACACCAACCCAAAGGTTTATTTGATGACTGAACACCCATGGGCTGGAAATAACCGCCTGAGAGCAGCGCGGGAGAGGGTTTTTGTCTATTTACCCAACAGGACAAAAACAACACAGGCACCGACCGTGCGCGCTTCCTTCCCTGCCCTCTATCCGCGCGCTTTCATCTGCAGCCAGGGGAGAACGAAGGCAGCTTGTTCTCTGTTATCTGATCCTTGGCCACACTTCTGAGGATGCTACATGGGCTGAGAGACGGCTGCCAGCTCCGACGTCATTCCCATGGATGCGAGTGCCAGTCTCCTGCCATGCAAGTGGCATCGGCCGCTTGTTTCACAGGGACATGGGACAACGACCAGGCGAGCGGGTCCTGGAGGCAGGGTCATGCCAACCCCATGCTCCGCGATGGTCTGGGTGCCTTCACTGACCCTTCATCCTTAATGGAAGTTCGGATGGGGAGCGAAGTCCAGGGGGAATTTCAAGTTGCAACACATCTGACGGCATTTTGGTGCTATTTAGAAGCATTAACCGAGTCTGTTTTGTTGTCTTGGCTATTTAGGACAGTTCAAGGGGATGTAATCAGTGATCTGAGCCAAGTAAGACAAATTCTGGAAGTTCAGATGGCACGCAGTACGCAGGCCTCTTATCTCATCGTCTGATACTTAGAAATTTGTTCATGGCCTGATGAAAGGTTACGAAGCGTATGGAAGGAGCCATCTCTGTTTCCTGTCTCAGGATTCCCCATTGTAATAGAAGGAGACGTCCTGGAAAAAACTCAGCAGTGAGATAATTTACCAAGTCCATCATAGCCCACATATTCCAAAATGCTGCTTTCAGAGAAATCCACAGACAAGACAGCAAGCACATCTGGCTTCTAGAAAGGCTTTAGATGGCTTGTGCACAGCTGTCTGCTCCTCGACTCCTGTGCAGTCCACCCAGGCAGAGAAATGTGCAAAATCCTGGCGTGACCTGGATATCGATCCCAGCTGCAATCAATAGAAAACCGCCCAAATTCCTGCTAACATTAGAAAGGACTGAGTGTATCTACAGCTAACCAGATCTGCTGGGAATAAACGCTCTGGCAGACAGAAGCTGGAAAGATCATTATCGATGCATGTCTTAAGTATACCCTTTAGCTAAACAAGCGAAATTAAAAGTATCAGAAGTACGTTTCCTGCAGCTTATCAAAAGACAGGAAAACGATGTGGGATTCCCCTTCATGCTGAGTTGGGCTCCAGATGAGTAGGTGGGCTGAGTCATACAGGTTTTATACCTGAAAACTTCTTCTGGAAGGTTTGAGATATACAAGCACCAGGAGATCTGGCCCAGATTCACTAAGAGAACATTTTACATTCAGTTTCCTTTAGGTTTTATGTCCTGACTGCTCCTCCCTTCTCCTTCCCCACCCTCTCTCGGGGTTGCCAAGCATGGGCTTAAGTTGCATTCAATGAGACATTTTCTGTTTTGAAGAATGTATTAAATGATGTGACAGTACAGAATTCAGACTCAAACCATATAGTCTTTCCTCTTTTCGTTTGACAAACCACATGCTGCAGTCGTTCTGACAGAACAGCTATTTTTTTTTTTCCTCCCATCATTAATAGAAATCATCGCGGAGTGTATTTAAAGGGGGAGAAAAAGTGAGTTTGATGCTCAGCCATGCATTCTCCGCTGTTGACAGAATGGTCTGGAATAGCCATTTCCCATTTTTGAGGGAGAAACTTCTATTCCGAGATCCAGCAAGCTCCGACATCCCCTCTTTGCTTGCAGGAACATGTTCTCTCAAGAGCTACTGGAAGATCCAACACAGCCTTCATGTTACTGCTGTTGTTCACCCTGAAACGCTTCCCAAGCAGCACCCAAAGGAGAGCTGCAGAGCTCACCAGGAGCCCCTTTGGCTCTCACCTAAGCAGGAAGAGAAACGTGACGTGAGCAAGGACATGGACAGGGCACAGGCAGAAGCACACACCATGACGTGGTCTCCACGGAGTCCCTGTTCCCCAGGGTGCCCGTGCCATGGGCAGAACAAAGCACCTACTGGGGAAGTCAATCAATAGCGCTTTGGTCCCAGGGCTGGACATTTCTGTAGGTGATGCTGGAGAAACTCAAGTAGCACCAACCATTTGGTTGTGATGGCCTTGGCTTGAAAATCCAGTTGGGCTAACACAGCAGGGTGCTGAGCTCCTAGGGGAACATGGAAGGGGACAGTCATGTAGGGGTGTCGTCATCCATTCCCTCCCAAGGATGACCTAAAGGAGAAAAGCTGGAAAGCACCAAGATGCTCTCCCTCACCACGGGCTCGCAATGTGTTTGCTCTCTTCCACGGTCCACCACCTGCTGTGAGCTCATGCTGGGTTAGACGACATGGCTAGTTGGCAAACCCAAGTAAAACATCTGTTGAAGAGCTGTGGGTATTTTCTGCATGGCATACAAGAGGTTTTTTCCCCTCCCTCTGTCTCCTACCCTATTTTTTTTTTTCACCAAGGGGACATTTTAAGAGTTTAAAAATACACAAAGGAGATCCTGACACCAACAGTTGCACGGGAACTGAGAAGAGGCAGAGGGAAGGGATGAGGAAAGCTTACAACTCGAAGACCTTCAGCCCAAGAGGACTTCTCCAACACACACAACATTGCAGACAGACAACAAGCAAGCTCCAGCGGTGCAGCACTCAGGAAAATTGCTTATTACCTCTGGTGCTGCACCAGGAGCCCCCAGCCAGAGACACGCAGTGACTGGATCTCTTCCACGGACAAGCAGGGCTCCTGGTTTTGATTTTAAAGCAGTGCTCTGTAATTTATCAAATCTCCCACACCACGGAGAGGAAAGAAGAGACAAGAGCCAGGGGAAGGTTCGAACTGTCAAAGAAGTCCCTCTGGATATTCAGGGCAGGCTCCTCTGTCCATCTCAGAGTCCACGTCCCTGCATCTGACCTCAGCTACAAAGGTTTCCTTATCTGGGTGGTTTATAAGCTGTCAAACCTGGATACACTACAGCCATCCTGCCCAAGAGGAGATGCAGAACAGAAACTCCACCAGAATCTGCTGCCCTTCCTCTGCCAGGACAAAGCACTGCAGGAAAAGGCTCTTTTCAAAGTATTTATTTGCTTAAGGGATATTTATTCAAGTCCCGTGGCAGAAAGCTGCAAGCTCAGAGCTCTGCATATGGAACCTGAGCTACTCTGTCCTCCAAACCTTTTTGCTTCAAATATTCCGGCCAAACTTTTCCAGCAAGTCTCTCAGGGAGTTTAAAGGATTTATTCTCTTTATCACTTGAAGACCTCTATGAGCCCTCAGACAAAAGTTTACCATCTAAGAAACATCAGCAAATTCTTCAGCTCATGTCAGTTTTGATGTGGGAATTGAGCAAACCAAAGTTCCTGGAGAGAAACTGGCTTTAGGAGCGCGAGGTCTGACATTCTCTCATTCAGTTATCAATCTCCTCATCCCTGGGAGTTAACCACTGCGAGTGTGAGAATAACCGATTTTTCCATTTTACCGGCCAACCCAGGAAATACAACCAAGCATACGAAATCCTGCCTAAATGGAAAGGTTTAATTTGCAAAAGCAGACGATTTCCACAATTCGAATATATAAAAACGCCGTATTTTGTTAGAGTAGTGCTCTGGCGATGGCCATAGGACGCTATTTAGGGAGAGCCTGCCCGCCATCTGTGCAAAACACGTTCCCCTGGCTGTCCCAACACCCGTAATGACAAGATGAGGGATGTTAGGGGGTACCTTTGTGCCTATTCCCTTTCCTGGGTGTTCATGGACTTGCTGTCCTTGATTTCTTTGTCCAGGAGGGTGTGGAGACAGGAAGCAAGAAGAATTGGACAAACTCATGGAGCATAAACAGGTACCGTAGAGACGGGTCTTTCCACCTCAGCTGGGCTGAACTATATCTAGCTTTGTATAAAGCTGTATCTAGCTTTAAGCAGAGTGGCAGGAGTCAGAGAGACAGAAGCAGAAGTCTTGCACGTGCCAGGGACCTGCCTAGACCCAGGCACTGGCAGGGCAGGACCCGGGATCTCTTACAAAGCTCTGCAGGTTGGGTGGAGCATCTCTGCAATGATGGTCTGCCAGCATCCCGAGTTCCCCCGGGTTCGGTTGAAACGGTCCTGCCGCGCCGCCTGCCAAACATCTGTCCGCATCACACAGAGATGACGTAATTTGGAACAGTTTGGTTTCTCGACTCAGGAGAGCTTCAGGGGTGGAAGAGCAGGTCCAGAGATCAAGATGCCTCCAGCAGAGCTTTGTGATAAGGTAAAACCCTGCAAGCTCTGAGTCTATTTTCTCTCTAGATACTTCAGTCACTTTCTCACCCTATCCTGAAAGACAGGAATCCATCAGTATTAATCTTCTGGATCTTTTCCATTATTTTTGGTAATTAAGTACCAACGTGGGCTGTTCTTGTGTTCTGGATGATCAGCATCACTGGCAGTAAAGTTTTCTACCAGTCTACTAGTTGAGCCCCTATGAACAGGGGCATGGGCATGTTTTGAAGCATCCTGCAGTCATGGCTTGGCCCATCAGTCCCACACACACAGAGGAACAATCTTTAGCAAATGCTGATTTTTAAAAATAAAGCTATTGAGCAGGTCTCTACGATAAAGTTCTGCTGTGTTCTCACTCTTCCTACAACTTCTTACGATTGACTGAATTCCTTATGGTCCAGATCTTCCTTCTTTCAGCAGTGCCACCTTTACAGGATCAGGGACTTCACACCTCTCAAGGTTAGAGAGAAAAAAAAACCAATCTGGGCTTTCTCTTGCCATTTGGGACCATGAACGTACGAACCCAGGACATCTGGGCGTGTGGTGCAGGTTCCCGCGGGAGCTGGTTTCCCTTGCAGAGAGATCCCAGCTCGGACCTGGAAATCTTCTAGCTGTTAGCGCCGTGTTCCAGCTCCAATAACCAGATCTGAGCCCCAGCAGCCCAGCTACATCCCGCACAGCGCGGTGCTGACACCGCTTCTGTTTCTGATTTGGGAGCTGGTTTGTTTTCAACTCCTTGGCTGCACGGTGCAGATGTACGCGTATCTATCTTCTAACCCTACAGCAGCAAGAAGCAGCAAAGGCTCCTACTATTTCCTTTGAGCAGAGTGAGAAACTTGTTAGGAGAGCTGTATATCAGATCGACGAGAGCGTGCCTGCCCTGGCTGGGATGCAGACCGAAGGAACTGCTTTCTGCTCCCGTTCCTCTCCCCAGCAGGGCAGGCGCAGGCATTTGTTCTAGGGCGAGGCATAGGGACAAGACAGAATTTTGAAGGATGCACTCTCACGTAGAGCAACTAACGTGGTTTATGCATCTGAGGAGGTCATAGAAAGGAAGAATTTAACCCATCCCTCCACTATCTTGATCCCAGCCCCAGAACTGTTTTTAGGGGCTACTCGAAAGCCATCCCTGCTGAAACATCCTCAGGCAGTGACAGCATGCATCAGGATTTAAAGTAGGGTTTTTTTTTTAAGACAGGTTAATTGCCAAAAATTAAAGTTATTAAATTGAACACTTAATTAAAAAGGGTAAGAAACACGATCCAGGGTAGAACAGACAGAACTTTAAAGCTTTAGCTGGATAAACACAACTTGGCTGAAATAACTAAATGACCAAGGCCACCTCTGAGCCATCGTGGGCGACAGGACGGACAGACGTAACACACGGATATCCACGGCGGGACCACCGAGTGGCACTTACAGCGTGTTGAGGTTCTTCAGCCTCCTGAAGGCTCCAGGTTGTATCTCCTTGATGTGGTTGAAGCGTAAATCTCTGAAAGCAGAAAATACAATCAGCGCCCTCGTGATACGAACAAGCCGTTAGCCCTCAGCATCCTCCACGGGAGGAAGGCTGCTGAGGGGTCCGTCATGCCAGGCTCACACAAAGGGGAGAAACGGAGACAAAGATCAGGGAAGGGAGCAGAGGGGGAGTGGGGACGACGGCTGGGGTCTGCTGTTGTCTGCAAAGTCAGCCAAGAGCCAGGACGAGCCTAAATTCCCAATATTCATTTTAATTTCATAGAAAACTAAAGGCTGAAAGGACTCAAGTGATCATTTCCATCAACATCGGACAAGGTCTGCTGCTCAGCACCCCGAGGTCGTGTGCAATTACTCTCGCATCTCATATGAATTGCGGAGGAATGCACATCAGCGCACGGACCCATTTTTTTAAATTATCTTTGCCCTAAAATGGTTAAATCTCATCAAATAACCTCATCTAACAAGCATTTCACATTCTGCTCCACAACGATCCAAGACTCAGAACAGCTTATCGCCGCCTGCATTTCAGATCTGCGCCAACTCCAATTAGAATTAGTGGAGTCCAGGGAATTCTGGCAAATTTCAAGGGCTGCCCACGTAACTACATCGACTTGGAGCCCTAAAACACGGGGTTTTGATTGCTAATGAGATAATAAAATAAGAGCTAAGTGGTTTAACCTGGTTAACCAAGTAGAAACGCTTCTATAGGGAATGTGCAGGGGTTTGGCACCTTCCACGGTCCAGTGTATTATAACAAATCGCAAAAGACTGACAAATGGTTTTTGCTGCTAGTTTCTATCCAAAGCACAACAATGAAGTTGCTTTTTTTTTTTCTCCTACACTGACTGATCTATTAAACTTAGAAAATACGCAGCTATTTCTCAGTTTAAGGCAGCCTTTTAAAGGCATTTACTCTAAGAGGAAAAAACACACGAACCCGCTGAACTGTCCATCACTCCAGTAGTAAGTTACAGACCATTTGGAGGCAGAGTTTAAAACAAAAATTCTACAAATAGCTACAAGTTCAACACTTATTTTTAGAACAGGCATGGACAAGATTCACGTTGGTATGAAATAAAGATCAGAAGAGGTGCATTAAGCGCAGGTGGCTGTGAACTCAAACTGCCAGTGAGCAGCCAAGGGGCTGAACCACCTCTGAGCAAGCGCTCGAGAAGAGGATGCACAGCAGGTAAAGCTGATTTTAAGATGGAATCTTTCTTTAGCTTAACAGTTTTCAGAACTAGTTATTTTATATTTTAAAAATCCCAGTGAATTTTCTTACTTTTTAGGCAGAAAACTCAAGGCATCTTTATTTAACTCAAGTTACAGTGAAATATCAAATCTCTGCCTTGTTACACCTCTGTTATCCCTGAATGCATCAGAACTTCCCAACTTCGAACAAAGGAATGGGAAGACTGATGCGGGGAGAAGTCTCTCCCCTTTCTTATTGGCAGGTATTGCCCGGAGAAGGGTTAGAGGGCAGGGAGGAACACAGCTTCAATATCTCAAAAACAGTGTTTGAACTCGACCAGCACTGTTTGCCCACTGCAAACCCCAGTCCCAAAACATCACCCTTGAGAACTGCAGGTTTTAACCGTAACTTTGACATTTCCTAGAGTTTGGCTTTATTTGCATTGCTTTAAATGCACGTTGCTTCCTTTTCTCATTGGAAGGTGTTACACACCCCTCTTCCCTGACGGTGTGAATTTGAGGATATCTGGATGGATTTCTCAAGGCGATGCCTGGCACCATAAAGCCAAATACCATTAAACACTGGGATGTTCAGGCACAACGCCCTGACTATTCTCCATGGCCTCCCTAAAAAAAAAGGAGGAAAGACTAGACCATGAAAAAAAGGAGAAGAAATGCAAATGTGATTCATACAGCCAGCCTGCCTGCCCCCGGGGGCTGTAAGGAGCGGTGGAATTAGTCCAGGCAGCTGGCTGCAGGTAACAGGCAACATAGCAAATAAATGGGAGAAATGCACAGGGGTCAGGGCTGAAGCTGCTGATGCTCGCGGAAGGCAGCGGGAAGCAGGCAGTGGAGTGGAAGATACCACTTGGGGTCACAGGCTGCACAACCAAAGACAACTTCAACCCTTCACAGCCCAGCATTCACATGTAAGCACGTGGCTTCCACAGCTGGAAAAAAAAAAAAAAAAAAAGCAAACCCCAGAACCACAGGAGACTGAAAACACCTCTGAAAACCCAGCAAAATAAAACACAATCTCCTCCGCTCCCAGGGTTGTTTTCAGTATCAGCTGCTTGCCAAAAACGACTCCTTGGGAATGGTGCTGGGGAAGTTTGCACCTGGTTCCGAGCTCCCTGAGCAAGCCTGGCCTCCCAGGCTGTGGGTTTCCAGAGCAATAAAGCAAACCTGTGCTGCAGAGCCTGGCAGGAGCGACCCTCTGCCTCTCCCAGAGGTGTCATGGCTGTCGCGTGGCTGGAGCATCCCTCCGTGGTGCTCCTGCTGCTGGGGAGCGCAGGGATGGAGAGATGCCTCCTGACAGCTCCCACTGCTGAGCCAGCAACGGGGGGCTGCATTCATACCAGGAACTTTTCCCTTACACCACTCCCAAGGAGCATATCTAAAACTTGGCTTATTATTTTAATGAAATATCCTGGTTTTTCTGTTTTCTGTTCCAGATAAGACCTTCAAATAATTCCCCAGACCCCAGCTCTCTTGCCCTCCTTTGGAAAGCTCACTCTCTGGTTTGTTCTCCATCACACAAAGGCAACAGCTTTCCCCACAGACAAAAAAAAAAAAAAAAAAAAAAGGAATTGAGACAGTGCACATGATCCCTGAGCACTTCATTCCATGAAATGATGGGAATTAGCTGCAGAGAATCCAGAGGATAGCAATGGGAATGATCAGAAGTCTAGAAAACCTGACAATGGAAAGACTTGACATGACTTATGTAGCCATCGACACAATAACCATGTCAGAACAAAAACAGAAAGGGGCAAATAGTCCCAACTAAAACTACAGATTCTGATTTTTTTTAAAAATATCTGAGACAGACACATGGTTGAGGCAGATGGATCCTGCCCTGGAGGCAGAAGGATGGACTAGACTATTCCACTCCCTGTACCCAAGCCAGCAGTAAAGACACCAGTTAGGACGTCCCTGCACAGCAAAGAAAGCCGCTGGAGACACAGAAGAACCTACATCTTCCTCCTTACCAACGCACTAAAGAAAACCCCAATTCTTTGGATCATCCGTAGGGTTTTTCCTCCAGATCTTGCCTCAGCCTGAAGCTTAGCTGGTAACCAACGCCACGGTGGGCTGCCCTGGGCAATTCCTGGCTCGCCTGTGTTCAACTGAGAACATTCCCCCCAGAGTCTGTCCCCTCTTACACAGCAACGCTTGTTTCTCTCTATTCCCGGGGGAATTTCCCCACTCTTTACACGGCTTTTCACGCACAAGTGTGGTTTTTACGGGGACCCACCGCACAGCCTCTCCCGTGCCAGCTGCTCTGTGCACCACCAGCTGGGCTCCCTCACTCCTGCCTGGAATTTGCAAAATGGGGGAAAAAAAACAAAAAAAAAAAGAAAAAAAATAAATCCCTTGTGATTTAACTCTCCCCCACATTTTCAAGGCTGGCAGTCCGGGATTGCAAGATACCTTTCCACAAAGGAACAAAGGGGAGAGCTGCTGCTAAAGGATCCCAGATGTTTTTTTCTGTGATCCCAGATGCTTTTCTGCTTTTACATGAACTGGGGGAGCAGCTGTCCTGCTTCAGGCAATACCGATCCCTCCGGGCGATACCAGCTTGACTGGCCCAGCAGAAAATCTCACCAAACCCTCGTGCCAAAGCACCACAGCTTTGGCAGGGAACTGGGCTGGAATACTGGGATAATGGAGGATCTGCTATGGAAATAACTCACCTTCACTGGCTCTGGGAACTCTCAACCCCACCGCAGAGGCTTACCAAGAATTTGCAAATGGATGGGGAAACAGGTCTTTACAGGATGACACTTGAATCTTTCTGTTCCTCTCCGAAGAATCATTCCTGAAAGCACCGTGTTAATTATTTAACAGTGATTAGCATATAAAGCAACCCAGGGCTTTTACAAGAAACTTCCACTTCTATTTAATCTATTTAGGCTTTTACAGAGTCATGTATTACTATGTTAACTAAGCAGATAATTAGCTGCAAAGAGGTATTTTACTGCAATTCCATGGAAATTACTGGGTTTGTTTCATTGAAGCATCTTTTGTTAAAAATGATGCGGGCAGTTCTGGACCATTTCACCCAGAACTGGTTGAGTAAGTGGCAGCCACTTATCAACAGAGACAGAGAGGAAAGGTGGTTTTACAAACAGAGATAAGACATTGAGGTTCCTTCCAGGGTTTCCTGGGGAAGACATCCTAAACACAATTTTAAAGTCAAGTTTCCCCTATACAAGGAGAGCCAGCACATTTATCAGAAATTTCCTCGTTTCTCTTTCTTATCCGCAGAACATCAGAGTCAGCTCTGCAGGTTCCTCCATCCTGCCAAACAGCTCCAGTCCTGGCAGGAAGGGAAAAAAGAGTCTTGCTGAGATGGAAATGAAGTCTTCCAGACTCACTGTCATCGGCTCCCCAACTCAGGAATGTCCCTCTCACACACGAGTCCCCAAATGGCTTTAATAACTGACAGCCTTCATCTCCGGATCCCTACATGGCCAGCTGAGCATCGCCATCTCTGCTCGGCAGATGAGGAGACCGCAGGGAGGCTCAGGGCTGGGGGTTTTTTTCCAAGTCCTGGCTATTTTGGGGTGTACCAGCTTCAGACATCAAGATTTGACTGTTCAAAGAGCGAAGAGGAAGGAAAATATGGTAAGCGTGGAAATACTAGAAATGAAACGATACGATCATGGATGGAACCCTGGAGAGTGAGCAGATGCGGATCCTCGTGCCGCAGAACGGGCTGTTGCTCCCTGTTGCACAGTCACGCTGCTTACATTGTAAAGTTTTGGGGATGGGCACACTAGATTTTAATTAAGAAAGTACCACAGGCATTCCTGAAACCAGCTTGTTAAGATTTCAGCTCCCAGAAAGAGGGGTCAGAATTTCAACAGGGCTCCCTCTGTGTCAGCTGGGCAAGAACACGACATTAATTCAGATAGAAAATTTCTGAGCGTAAAGATACATTGACCTTTTTCACGGAGTCCAAGAAAGGAGCAGCACCATGCTGCTTATACTACCTGCTGGGGCATTCCTTAATATCGAGTCTCGTGTAGCATAGGTGTCAGCTTTTTTCTTTTTTAAGAGCATGACTATTTAAGTCACCCAGAATACATTCACACCAAAAAATACCGACTTCTTAAAGAGCATAGGAAAAAATCCTGGTACAACTACGGGGAAAGGGATGTGGTGAGGTCAATGAAAATACAAACACTCCAGAGGGCACCAGGTGATGAAGGACTGTGAAGTTCACTGAAGGTGGGATTTCTAAACACTTGAGGTAGCTGCAATCCCAAGAGTTAGAATGTTTTCATCAAGAGATGCTGGAATGCTTCTAGGAAGGAAAACACATTTCAAATACCTTCCCTCCCCATTTTCCTTCCAATGAAGAGACTTCTATAAACAGAACACACAGGAGACCGGGTCACCTCTAAAAGATTTAATGAGGATTAAACACTACGGTGAAAGAAGTCCGAAAGAGATCACACCTGGCACATCCAGCAGCGTGGGCGTGCGTTTAATGGCTGCATATACGACTAAAACACGCAGAGGAAATGAGTAATCCCTTCTTCAACCCAAAGCGCACGACAGAGACCACAAAGGGAGCAGCATTTCCAAGAACTCATTTCCTCAGTTAACTTTCCCCAACAAATGTATAAAGTTCCTCCTCAAAACTATGCTCCTTGAGATAGACCAGGAGACCTACACCCTGTCCTACTCCAGCGTCCCTCCTGCACTGCAACGACCTGCAGGAGCAAGAAAGGAACCGAGCGACCACCAAACAAGCAGCACAATGATGAAGGGAAACAAAACTCGTCAAGCTGGCCGTGCTGACACTGCCCAATTAGCAACCAGGTCTGTGAACAAGTGGGTCACCTTCAGTTCACGCCAGCGATGCGTTCAGATCCCAGAGACCGCGCTGCCTTTGCTCAGCCCTCAGCTTCCTCTAGAAGTCCTCATTCATTATGTGCTCCACATAATGCAGAGAGGAGAATAACCCACGGATAATTGGGTTGCAATCCATTAGCTGCCAGCCAGAGGGGAACTTCTTTCCATAGATTTCTTCTACTCATGCCCACACATTTCAAAGTTTATTGTTTTAAATGTCACACTGCAGAACAAATGGCTTAGAAGGTTAAAGACCTATTGAATTTTCCTGAGTGTATGTTTCACAGCTGTTCCCTTCTTTGGGCTGCTGGCTGAAAGAACTGCTCGAATCCCAGCGGTAACCAGCAGATCACATCTGGATAATCATGTTCCAGTTGAACAGCCAGCAGCCAAAATACGTTTGCAGTTATACACCATGAATTTTTATAGCTTACTTATCTGTACGCATATAGCCATTCCTGCCACCCTATTCTCTGCTCAGGATAAAGCGAACAGACTTCATTACCAAAGATAAATAGTCTATTGCTAAAGCCAGACATTGGGCCAGATCCTCAGCTGCACCCAGCTGGGACTGGGAAGGGAGGAGGGAAATGGCGACCAAAGAGGAGCCAGTAACAGCTCATCAATCCTGGAACTGGTTCCATGCCAATCCCAGCATCGCGGGGAGAAGGCAAGGGGCTGCTCCCAGTTCCGCCAGCTGGCTACAGCCCCGTGGGGGCCATCTGCCAACGGGGCTTGTTGGAGCACAGCGTGTGCCTGCTACAAGACTTCCCCCCTCTCGAAGGGCTGTTAGAGAGAGGATGGCATGGAGTCCTGGAGGTCAGAAAGTCCCAAACTCCCAACTTCAAAGCAAAGTCCATCTGGAAACTGCAGCTGTTCTGCGAGGGAACCGAGCTGGATCCTGGGATCCGTGTTTGTATCGGCAGTCACAGACTCGGTCCTGTTCAGACCGAAGGGCAAATGTGGAAAATATCACAATCCCACATTTTCTACTCAGAATAACTCCATGATCAAGGCTATTCTTGCTGTAATTCTCAATGTTTGCTCTGACACAACGGTCCTCCCAGGAGAAAGATTAACATACCAAAAAGCTGGAGTAGGCAGGGGCTGGGGTAAGAAGCATTCTTTGATCTTTCACAATTAAAATAAGTTTAATTATTCAAATGTTATTTCTAAGAGATACAGTGGGATGCTGGCTGGCAAATGCAGTTACATACATTAGATCTTCAAGATAGCCAGAAAGTCAGGATTTTTACTTGCCACACCGTACAAAGACACACGATCTGCCAGCAGAGAACACTTACCAGGCTCTTACGTCTTTATATCTACGGGGATCTCTGCTCATCAGTACGGGTTTTGCTTATAATCATGTATTAGAGGAGAATAAACCAGATAAACCTCCTTCAAAAACACTAGTCTAAGACTGTCATCTCCAATATTTTGGAATATTACCACTTCTGTATCTCACACCTAATGCCGTTTAGTTCATGTTCAAAACCCCAGTGTCCCATTCAAAGCTGTGGCTATCATGTTAAACTCAATAAACCGCCTTCCGAATGGTTAAGCAGGTGAAACAGAGCATTTACAAGCAGTGAACACGCAAACTAGCCTGAGCAGGGGAGAGGGAGTGAGAAGATCTGGTCACCTTTCCTTTCTAGAGTGAGTTATACCGACAACTCCATGCCACTTCCATTGCAGCAAGACCTGGAATGTCACCAAAGCCACAAGGACAAGCCACGGACCAGTGTTACCTTTTGTCCCTGCAGCACAGAAAGAATGAAGTGTGATGCTGCCAGAGGGCATTTAGAAATCCACCATTCCAGGAGAGAGAAAAAAAAAAAGCCGGTGACCACAGACAATTCCCCTCCCTCTGCACTCAAGGAATCTCTGCCAGAAACCCGCTCAGGCTCTCCAGTGTGACAGCAAGTGTTGCCTCACTTCAGAGAACAGAATTAAGCTTTACTGAGCTCAGCAATCTCTCAGTTCAGCCAACGAAGCAAACTTTTCCCCCAATAAAATCTATGTTTAAACAAAGAGAAACAAGATTTTTTTTGCCAAAATCAAACAGTGTAAGGCTATTCTAAATATTTTCATATTTCAAGAGGCAAGGGAATAAGGGGAGGGGGAAAAGTTTGGTGACAACTTGGAGAGTCAGACTCTGCAAGCTGCTGCAGAACAGCTAACCATCACCCAGGCAGTTTGCAACAAGCCATACAGTACTAACCCAGTTCATGCTGTAGAATAACCCTCCATCACCAGCCTGGGGAGAGAGCACGGCCAGGTTCTGCTCTGCCCCGTGTCAGGGGGATGCCCAAGTACCCCAGCTGCAGCCAGTTCTCCCAACAGTGCAGCTGTAGCAAGCGTAGACATTTTCCTGGGTGCTGGAACCTCTGTGGTTTCCATCCAAAGCGGATCTGGATGGCAGCAATTAAAATGCCAGCACCCTGCCCACACCATGGTCCTTGGGCTGACAGCAGAGAAAATGCATCAGCAATAGCGAGATATTTACAGAGAAATGCTCTGGCTGAGACCAGATTTGGTTTGTTACAGGTACAGGGAAATGCTTCTCCAGCTACTGGTGGAAAAGTTTTAAAATCCACAGCACTTTAAGGACAAAGATAAATTTTTGACAAGTCTTTCCTACTATTTACAAAAAAGATATTTCAAACCAAGGGATCGGCTAAGAGGAGCACAAAGGGAAGTATTTTGTCACTGCAGCTTAAAGCCACCGCTAAGTGCAGGATTAACTGCTTCAGAATCCCAGGGAAGGGCTCTTCTGGATCTGCCAGAGCTGTGTGGGAGTCTCCAAGCATTGCTGCCCTTCTCCCTTTTTTCTCTTTGAATGGACCCAGCCAGCAGCTCCAACAGGTACTCCAATCCTCAAGGAATCTCTGAGTTGCCACAATTGTTGCTTTCCAAATAAGCCTTAAGTTTGGTTCCTACAGTTGAGACAGAAACTGGAAAACCAGTGCTCAAAGTCTAGGAAAGAAATAACATTCTATTCATTAGAAAAGTGTTTTTTTCAGTAGAGACAAAGCCTGAGCTGCTGCATTTCCTCTCTCTCCCCTACACCGGTACACAAAGCCTTCTCCGATGTGAACTCTTCACCTTTCTATGAGCTCAGTTTAACATTTGGGACCTTTGATTCTCCAAAACCATCTCCCAGTGATCACCCTGGCATTATTCCTATTGCATTTTTCACTTCCCTTGATTATCCTGTTAACAATTAACCGATGCTAAAAGCAGCAGTTTCTGTTCCATGCTGTAAATCATGAAACAGTTTGACACAGACAACTCTGGGGGGAAAAAAAAAAAATAAAAAAGGATAAAAAGCATGCTTTTGGCCTTGGTTTTTTCTTTCTTCTTTTTAAAGACCAAGCAGGTAAGAAGGCAGTAAAATGAAATGGTTACTCACAGGATGTTTGTCTGGGGTGGGATATCGGGGATGGTTTCCAACATCAGATGCATGCATCTTACTGTAGTCCTGAAGCACAGGCAGCGACTAGGGCAGGAGCAGGAGAAACTAGGCAAGAGGAGAAAACACAAAAAGCCTCGAAGAGCTGAAGGTTTGATCAGCATGGTGTTTGCTGCAGTGGATTTGCCTCAATTCTGAACTGCAGGGAGCTGACAAAAAAAAAAAAAAAGTTTCCCAGCCCTGAGGTCCAGGAGGAGGGGACTCATCAGCATGTGTTTGCAATTAAACGAAGGCAGTTTGACAGTCCCACCCCCACCGTGCATCACTGAGGATCAGGCTGATCCCGCCCCTCTTTAATTGCGGTGCTGAAAGACAAACTCTTCCTTTGGAGGTATTTTTTGTTTCTGATTTTGAACAGCAAGTTAACTCCTCACCTTCTCCTCGGGCATTTCTCTGTAAGCACACAGAATGCACCTTCGGGGACAATGACCGAGCTGGGATGCAGATGGCCCACGGTCAAGTTTTTTGATGTCAAATTTTTTGCCTTAGCACGTTCTGCAAACCAAGGATAGTGTCTTATCTCCCAGCCTGTCAAATATATCAGGCAGCAAGGCTTTTAGGATAGAGGCTGTCTCATGTCACGTGCAGCTGTAACATCCAGCAGAAATACATCTCCAACCCTTGAGCGATGCTACAGAGAAGTGATTTTAAAAGGGAGGTCACTAACAGAGAGAAACAACCTGCAAATAAAGACAAAAAACCCCTAATTCTGTAAAGTTTCTTACACAGAGTAAAAGGTCTTTGAAATGAATCAGCTTAATTTCTTTCCACAAGGATGTAATTTGGAAAAGAAGTCAGGATTTTGGAGAAATTAAAGGCAACTGAGGGGTGAAGAGGGGGAAAAAAAAAAAAAAGAAATTGTTTGAAGTCCTGTAGGAAATTCAGACCTCAGCTTGTTTCTCCCCTTGGATAATAAAAAATGAGATGCGAAAGGAAGACTTGTTTCCAGTTGTATTAATTATGTTTCAATGTTATAAAGAAGCTTAGAGTGAAAACAGCTTGTCTTTAAGTTCTTACTACACAAGATCCCCGATGTGTGGGTTTAGCACGAGTGTGAGGCATTAACCCTCGCTAGGATCCAAAGGTGCTGGAGGGATTCTAAACATCACGCTGTTCCACATTACCTGCAAGATCAACCCAAAATTTCCCATCCACCTGCACACCTGCTTCATACTGTAAACTACAAGAGAATTCACAACAGGGACATTTAAATCTCCTCGATTCTCTTCTCCCTGCAGGTTCTCTGTCTCTGGAGCATTTGGGGAGATTGTTGGGTTTTATTTATGGATTTCATGTCATAGGTGGTAAAAGCTGTATTTTTTCCCAGCTATAGAAAGGGCATTATACTGCAGGTTTTCTGCATCTAGCCCCCAGGCCATCTGTTGCCTGCTTGCCCTGGCATCGCTTTGAAACCTGAGCAAGTTCCTGAACAACTCCCGCTCGCCCTGGGCACCCAGCTCATGGTTTTGAGCAGAGTGTCCTCTAGTGGCCACCCAAACCTTTCTTACCAAAACAGGGTGTCAAGGGCTAAATCACCTGCTTCAGCCTTTAGATAACGACTGAGAAAATGGCTCCAGGTGAAGGACAGCTTTTAATTCCAATTTGAGAAGAAAATAAACAAAAATGCTGTCTTCAAACCATGCTTCAGTATGTAGGAAAGTCATCAACACTGTCCTGGGCACATCTGGCTGCTTTGCACACGCAAGGGTTTTGCCTTCTGTCTCCAATTACATCTTAGTGCATAAACTCTCAGCTCTAAACCAACCATCTGCAAAGAAAATCCCTTCCAGGTGTATTTATATTGCTGGGCTAGGCATCAGTCATGTTTCTATACGTACTGTCTTTGGGATCTTGTTTCAGCGCCCGGCTGTGCGGTGGGTGGCAGCTTCTGGAAGGATTGATGGGTGTCTGCCTACTGCTTTGTGGGAACGACATCTTCAGCAAAGTCAGCACATTCAACAGTGGCCAGACCACGAGGATAAATCTGAGTGCAAAAAGGCAGGTTCTGCAATCTATACATTTAGATCTTCACTTGAACCATACATCTTCTACCTCGCTTATCTCCCCTTCATGATAAATGGGATATTTGTGAGATGTTACAAAACACTAGCAACCACAGACCCCTTCCTCTTGCATTAATTTTCCATCAATGTGATGAATTGTTTTAAAAAAAAGGAGTGTGCAGCTCTGAACAAGAACCAAAAGTTAACTCCTAAGCCACAAGTAAAGTTAACATTTGTGTCCCATACTTAAGCATTTCCAGCCTCTGCTAGATGGATGACTTTACATGCAAGAAGTTTTTGTTTTTCTTCCACCCTCATTCTTTTTTTTTTTTTTTTTTTAATCACTTCAGCCCCAGCAGGAAGATTTCATGGGCGTAGGTCCCAAGGAGCTCATCGCTACTTCCCAGGGAAAGGGGATGTTGTACATTTTACTATGAAGTGAACATAAACGTTGTCTGACAAATGTAATTTACTTGATACCACTGGTATCACACAGCCGTAGGTTTCCAAAGCAGATTTTTTTTTTTCCAGCAAGCATTGCATGAAGGAAAACATTAACACTGAACTAGTCTCATGTTATAGTTGGTAAAAGGACATCTGCCATACACACAGATGAGAGGAAGAAACACAGACAATAGGTAAATGTCCTGTGGAATGAAGGTTAACAGACACATTTAAATAGCAACAGCTCATTTGCTGTTATGATCAGTTTCTATTACAGCTGAAGCCACGATGTTATTATCAATGAAATGGAAGCCTTGAACACCAGCTCTTAAAAACCTTCATTAAGCACTGAAAACAGAGCACAGGAGACAAGAGGGGAGTTGCAGTTCAGAACGCATCAAACCAGCTCCTGACACAGTTGGTTTAGGCAATTCCTTAAAGTACAGAAATGGATCAAATCTCTTTGAGATCTGTTGCCTGCAGGTCTAACAGCCAGGTAAGTGAATTCACTGTTCAACTGTCCTGATACACAAAATTGAGATCAGTTCTGTGTGTGCTAACATTGTGTTCAACTCCATTATATAAAGGTTTATAAATCATCACTGGGCAGGTTTCTTCTGAGAGATTATATTCTAGGGAGTTCATCTGAAACTATGCACCTGCACCGTATGATGAAGTGCTTTCTCTCGTGTTCTACTGTCTTAACTTTCAATTATGGAAACAGGTACTCACCGACAAAATATTCTACTCACAACAGGAGGCAAAGCCATGTTAAGAAGGCTAAAAAGTCTTTACTTAATTTACTGATACAGAAACACTTATTAATAAGTTTAAATTGCGTAACACTTTGCATGCCTCAGCCCAACTGAACTGTAGTTTCTACACAGAGTTTTCAACATACACACTAATGATTAAAGCAGTTTGAAGTCCATTTCTTTTTGCAAATTTACTGCAGTATCGAAATTTGAAGAGTCACATACAATTAAAGTGAAGACTACTTACAACACAAAAGGAAACAGTCAAAGCAGGTAAAATTACTAGACAGCTTTAGACCATACAAAACCAGTTACGCGACAGTTACTCCATCAGGAATGCATACAAAACTACAGTGCAAGTGCTAGTGCACAGGGAAAAAGTATTTACAGTTCCCCTTCATTTACAGGCTATAAGCAATACTATTTACTATTATATTACACATAAAATTTCTACTATGGGTTTGTTGGGATCTGTGGTTTTCTGGACAAGGGGACAATTTGACAAGGTAAAACATAAATTTCCTGTATATATATTTATTTATTTATTCAACCTTATCCAGGAAAAATAGCAGTATTTTATGCATCTTATAGAAAGCTACAAAAATCTAGCAAATGTAATAAAAAAGGCAAATCTGGTGAAAAGATGTTTTATCAGATTTTTACAGCTGGGGGTGGGATGGGGGGTAAAATCAAACGGGGATAAATGAAAGATAATTCTCCCTCAACTAGTCAGCTTTAACAGAATCTCAGCATGGTTTACTAATACGAACCTGAAGTTTAGTATAATTTTTTTAAAGCAACTTCTCTAAAAGTAGTTGAATTATTACCAAACCGAAGGATGACCTGGTGGGCAGAAGGAGGAGGCAGCCTGTGCTGTGCAGGGGTATGGGAATTGTGCCAGGATACAGAAGGCACATACCTGGTGTGACAGCTATCAAACAGAAACGCCTAACAAATACAGAGGCGACAGCCTTTAGGGAAGCCCAGATATTACACACAGATTCTATTAAGCCTCCACTTACCACCACGATTTTCATTTGTAGAAGGAAATTCATTGTAGTTGCCAGAATTACAAGATGGGTGCTTGTGTGTTTACAGGAAACCATCAGCTCAGTGGCCACAGAACGGCCCCATTTCAAAGAAAGAAATAAAAATCTGAGGAAGCAAGATAGCCTGGGGTACCACTTACACCAGGAGTGGAGACTTGGGAAACCAGAGGCACAACACAGCCTATGACGCTGTTACGTGCCGGCAGCCACATGACACCATATTATCTGATAATATTCTTAAAGACAAACAAAAAGCCTGTTAAGCAAGGAAGAATTCTCCACCTTTAGACGTACAAGAGTTATCCGTTTATTTTCAAAGCCGCAGAGAACTTTGAAATACCAGTTATCACTAAACAAGTTGTGCAACTCAGTACCATTAACCGAAAATCCAGCGTGTTTTTGGCAAGACAGTCTTCATTCGTTCCTCAGAAAATGAGGAGACAGCGTAAAAAAAATATGTGAAAGCGATACCAACTTAAGTGCTTCTCATGGGGAAATGCCTTAACACAGCTTCATTACCTGCTGAGATGGGATTTTTCACCCCCCCCCAGCTTTAGGAGTATTTCACATCAATACAAGCTGAAGGGTTTCTTTCCAGCCTTTACCAGCTCAGGAGATTTTTCAGGCAGCCTGAACCAAGTAAACTTCCCCTTCTAAACGTGGTATCTCCTTCCATCACCATTACAGGAAGACTTAAGGAAGACTTGGGAATAAAAATTAGAGTTCACATCCACAGAACTGCGGAGTGTAAAGTCCTTCTATACAAGCCTGTTAAAATATCTGCTTAATTGTTGCAGGAATAACAGAGGCTACCAAATCCATCAACATCCTTCTCCCTACTGCATGCGGACCGTGTGTACACAGGCTGTATTCCAGCCACCTCGCTACACTGGGGCACACACAGAGGAACTCTTAAGAACTGCATCCATTTGGCTTTCTAGACTGTTTTCAGGTTCTTCGTACCCTTCACAGAACTACATTTGGCTGAATTACTGGGACACAAGCCACCCCACTCAGGCTCACACTCTGCACTTCACCCCGCTCAGCCCAGCAGTCATAAATTATCTCATACAACAGCAAAATCCACAGATTCTGCTTTCACAGGCAGTTCTCACAAACTCGCTGCTATGCATCTCCTCTCTACCCTCCTCCCCGCTCAGAATTACTCTGGAAACGTTTCTAGAGACAACAGTCACAACCTTGACTACCCTAGCATCCCATCAAAGCTAATCCGTTTTTCAACTCCTCACTTGCCTTCAACGCGTTAAAAAAACCAAACCCAAACCTTTGCATCTCTATTAGACTAATTCACTAGAACAGGAGTTTCCCATTAAGGAAACCAATATTCCGTAAAATATTCTTACCTTGTACTGAAAAATTATATATAGTTTATAAGCAAAACTGAGACCAAGCAAAGGGGAGCTGATGCTTTCCTTCTCATTCAAAACCTGGACGCCACAAGGCCCACTGCCAAAAATTCTTTCACGTCTATAAAAATTGTGCTTTTTCAGTTTACTAGAAGAAACAAAATTTACCAGGTCAGTTTTTACTAATGATCTTCATCCTTCATTAAACACAGACCATGGGAAACACATGGCAGGCCTAGTGGGAGAGAGCACAGACAGCAAAAGGTCTTTGGGGAACTGCTGAAGAATATTTAAAAACTGCAATTCAGTAGAGCAGCCATGAGATTTTTAGAATATCTCTGTGCAGTTAGTTTCAGGGAATTAAATCCTCCTTTCCAGAAGCAGCTGTGCATTTTACCAACTTGCTTTCTAAGGAATCCCTGCTGTAGGATAAAACTATAGCACACAACCAAGAAGAAAAAAAGAAAACTTTAAAAAGCTATAATAATGTTTAAGTATACAGCAGCCACATTCCCCAGCTAGCCTACTGCATTGGGTGGTCATATTAGCAGGCAAGCAAGTGGTATACATTTGTCAAGCCCTAAGTAGTACTTTATTTTCTGCCTACTTTCCACTTCCTAGAAGAAGGAAATTACTTTTCCCTGTAATAAAGCAGGTAATACTTCAAGGGATCAGGTAAAGGCAGACTCAAGACCTTTTCTCTCAAAAAGTTTACAGGGGGATCTGGCTTGAGTTCAGAGGGTTTCGTTTCTTCCTCTTCTCGTCTCTCATCCTCCATTTCATCACTGTTGTTGTTATCGTCCGACGGGTTGGAGATACGACTAGCGAAGACCTCTTTGTCCAAGAAAACAATAGTTTCCATGCGACGGCGACGCACTCGTCTTCGTTTAAATCTCGGGGGGTTCTTCAGCCCATTTCCATTTTTGCTTATTGTTTCTTGATGTATTATTTTTTTAATGGTTCCTCGGATGGCTATGCGAGCCAGATCCTGGAGGCTGCGAACAGCCACTGGGGCTAAAACAAAATGAAAACCATGAGCAGATACGGAGAAACTCCCCTCAAGAGTACTCATAGGAAAAGTTGTATTTGCTCAAATTAAATCAGGACACTTCAATTCCCTGCTGTGATTACAAAAACAGCTCTATTCAATTCCTGTCAACTCAGATAAACTGTATTGTAACTTTCCAAACAAAATTTAATTATGCATTTCTCTCATTAACTGAAGAAAAAGAATGGGATGAAAGAAGTTTCATATTTTGATGTCAAGTCCTCACAATTATTTTAAGATACACATATCATAAAGATAAGAATGCAGACTTAGTGACTGAAACTGTGACTGTTTAATAACTTAGAAAAAGGTATTTTTCTACCATAGATAACTAGACCTGAAGTCTACTTAAGTCTTCCATAAAATGATTTTTCTATTGTGAAGTTACTTCAGCTTTGCCAAGTTCTTTACTTACAAAATTCGAGTACTATTTATGCTATTCAAAAACTGCTTCAGACTTAGTGGGTGAAGACAGGCTGGAAACCATTTGGTAAAAGTAATTATAGAAGCACACAATAAGTTATTGTATTAAAATACTCCCACATTAATGGTTTGGAAGACTCTTCTGTCTTCTGCACTTCTTTGCTGCCAGCCCATAAGCGCACAACATAACTCATGCAGCATAAAGAAAAAAAAAAAAAATGTATTGATGCCCACACAGCCATGTACTAAAATGAATTTAAACTGAAACAAACCAACCCCCTGTCTTCTAAAAACAAGCATTCCTGTGACCTGAAGGAACCAGGAGGAAAAAAAACCCCACATATAAATTATATGTAGGTCTCACTAGAAAGCCACCATACAAAGCCCGCTGAAATACCCACTTAGCGGACTTCACAGGCTGTATGGACTGCTTACTGAGCTGCTTTTGTCATGCAAAGACACCTTTCCAGAATAAGAACAAAGCCTGACTAATCTCTTTACAGAAATATCTCTGTCTTCATGTGTGCTTAAGAGGCCTCTCTACACTAAAGTCTTAATCTAAAGATTGAGGCCACTGCGTACAACCCACATTTCAAACAGCTAACCAAAAATTACACAACTTCGATCCCTCAAGCGCTCCAGGTTCAGGGTAATTTTGAACTGCTGGGCAGTGGGAGCCTTTAAGCAGATACAGTGTTTGTTCCCAGGTACTGCTTGTGTTTTTTCCATCACCATGGCACGGTGCCCAAGAACCGTGATAGTAGCAATTCAGGATGGAAACAGATGTCTGCACGTGCAAAAACAATGACCAAACATCCCACTAAGTTCAGCTACAATTTTACAAGAAATCATTAGTATTTAGAATCTATTTTAGGAAATTCTGATTCTTGCACCAGACGTCTGCAGATGTACTCAAAGATAGCCTGGGATCCAACACAAGACTTAGCAACTGCTCAAAGAAGGAAGCAATTGAAGTAATTTTCCCTGAAACTATTCATAGGGACATTACATCTAAGGAAGCAAGGTGCATCTTACAGCCAAAGAGCAGAAGAAAGCTCCCCCATACACAAGAATGTACTCACGCAAGTGAACAAGCCTTGATTTTCCTGAATCTGCGTGGTTAGGCTGAATCAAAGGAGCAAATGAAACTGCAAGAATCTTCTTGGTCTCCCAGGCAGAAGGACCAGTACGGGTTATCTTCGTTAACTAAAACAAAACAAGGAGATTATTGTCCATTGTGTGATCAGTAAGATTTTTGAATAAAAAAAAAAAAAAAAAACAACTTTTCTGCCTGTTAAAACAGCACACTGACACCAAAAAGATAATCTGAAGGCACCCAACCTTCTCTTCTAGAGGCATGACAAGAATTCCCCCAACTTTCAACAGGTTCTTCATGTAGTCTTCGTGTTCCTTCTGTACTCCAGCACCACAGTAAACACGGTCATATTGAGTACAGTCCGGAGAAATCTCTAAACAATTGCCGGTAACAAAAGACGGCTCACAAAATTCAAACCTGAAAATGAAGAAGATGGGTATCATACAGGAATATTACAATTTATCAAAGGAATTATTTTCATTATTCTGAAAAAAAATTAAACAAAGAAAAATACATGCCAAAGGAAAAAAAAACAACCCAGTTTAACGGGATTTCTCTTCTGAAGCCCATATATTCTAAATATTACCAGAACAGACCACTGCTAGAAGAATCAAAACCACAGAAAAATGAGGTGAGAATTCATAGATGAAAATCTCCAAAGGATAAGGATGTGTAATTTCATACTTGAGTTGCATATAATTCTTCAGAACAAGCTATTTTTAGTCAACTGAGGCTGACACAGTTATAATATGCAAATATAAATATTAGACCTCCAAATTTTAAAGTCTTCTAAGGACTGTACCAAGGGGTTTCTGGCATTTTCAAAAGCTTTTAAATGGTTTTCAGATGTTGTGGGGAACTGTAACCTGAAGCTTCAGAAACACGCTTAGCTGAAGCCAATGGAAGTTTTGCCATTAGCTTCAAAAGAACTGTGATTTCACCCTTCAAAAAGAGAATTTTTGCCTATAGCATTTCTGATTCAGTTTAGAGGAAAAACTAATGGTTCTATGATGCTTTTGGTTTTCTT
>WKFP01014234.1:236181-247897 GCA_011057875.1 Pterocles orientalis
AACAACACACAAGGCACAAAAACACAATTCTTCACCCAAACAAACCTCCAGGGTAATCCCTGCTCTGACATAACACCCTCCAGAAGGAATAACAACGGTGACGATGTTTTCTCATTAAAAAAACCCCTACAGTTGGCACAGCTTTCAGTCCGATCCCTTCTAACCCTCCCAAAACAACCCATTAGAAAGCCCCACGCCACACAGCTCCATCGCTACCTGCGTTATCAGGCTGCGGCCGAGGAATCCGATAGAGATGAGAAAGGGGGAGGTAAGTCTCGCAAAGCCTGACGCTGATATCCCACCCCAAAAAGCTTTAATTACACCTGGCTGGCCTGGGGCTCCACACAGCACCGCTGCCTCCAGCCCTGCCCGGAGCCCCTGTGGGGCCGTGGGGGGGCCCAGGCCGTCCTGACGATGCTGGGGCGGACGAAAGGCCCTGAGAAGGGCCATGCCCCCACCGCGGGGCACCCCGGCCAGGAGCGGGAGCCCCGTCAGGCCGCGGGGCAGGGCTGAGGGGAGCTGCGGCCTGAGGAGGCGGCGCGGCCCCCCTGGGGCTGAGGTGAAGGGAGGAGCGGGGGGGGGCTGCAGCGGCCCGGTGAGGTCGGGTCGAGCCGGGACCAGCCGCACCGTAACGGACAGAATCTCCTCGCCCCCCCTCGGCCGTACCTGAGCGGCGGGTCGGCGCGGCCCAGCCCGGTGCGGCCCGCTCCCCTCCCGGGCCCAGCGCCGCGGCCGCCGTCCCCGCTCGCTCCGCAGCGGTAAACACTGCCCAGCTGAGCGCCGGCCGCCACACTGCGCCTGCGCGGCGCGCACCACCGCCGCGGGGAGGGGGAGAAGGGAGCAAACCACTGCTGCTCCGCGGGGGGAACTGCATGGGCTGTACCATACAGAACAGGCGCGGGGGGGGACGACTGTACCACTACCGGGCGGGGGGCAGCGCTGGTTATAGGACCTATTTATGGGGCTTATGTATGGAGCCTACATAGGGGGTTTATATCCATTTGTAGGGGACTGGGGCTGAATGCAGATGGGCCAACAGGCCAGGAGTAAATACAGACCAGGAGTAAGTACAGACCAGGACCAAGTACGGACCAGGGCTAAGTACAGACCAGGACCCAGTACGGACCAGGACTCTCTTCGTCTGCTCTTTCCCAATGCCCACCCCGGGGAACATCTCCCCACGGCAGTGCCTGCCCGCCCCTAGCCCCCTCCCCGTTTCTGGCTCCCAGCCGCAGGGCTGCGTTTCCACACCCGCTCCATCAGCTCAGCGCCCAGTTCTCCCAGTTCTCCCAGTCCCCGTCCCCTGCGGGACATCTCCGCAGTGCACCCCACTCTGGCAGTGTGTTGCCCCGGTTCCGGGTGGGCTGGAGGCTTCCCCCGGGTGTGGGGATGGATGCACGGAGCAGATGCCAGTCCCCGGCTGGGGAGATGCCAGTCCCCAGCTGGCATCACGCTGTAGCTGAACCTCCTGCGTGAAGCATGGCCAACACCAGATGTTCTGATATTGTTAGTCAGGCTTGGGAAAAAATCATGGGAACTTAGGAAAAAATCCTTACTCTGGGAGCTAATTGGGATTCTGTGTTTTGAGCCTATGAAGAGAGTCATATGCTTCGATTTTTTTAATTATTTTTTTTTTCTGCAATCATAAATGCCAGAAAGATATTCACTGAGAAGAAAATAAGTGGGATGCATATTCACCTGACTCCAGGGACTGGGGCTTGAAGGAAACGTGGGGTATAGCGAGACTGCCACTTGCCATTAGTGCAGCGGAGGGACCCCGTCCCCAACACGATCTGGTTGAGCGTTGGGCACCTGATTTAGGTTTTACCCACCCATGTGGGCTCCTTCAGTGGTTGTAGTCAACACGGCAGGGGTTGACTAGACTTGGGGGAAAGGTGGTTCCTCTCGCCCATCGCAGAATGGGTTAAATTATCCTCTAAAAGTGGGTGTCTGTCTTCATCTGTAAGTGACCCAGGAGGTGTTGGCTGAGGGTGAGACCTCTGAGGCTGTGGATCAAACAAAATTGGGCTGGCCTTAGATCCAGGACTTGATACTGCGTATGGCTACAAAGTGGGAAGGAACCAGATCTAGGCAAGAGGCTTCATGATTTAACTTGTCTGCAGATGAATTGCAAAAAAAAGAAATAACTATCCTTCCAGACACAACAAGCCCACAGTGGAGAAAAAAAAAAAAAAAAAAAGAATTACCCTGGTAAATGAGACGCAAATAGGAGAAAGTGAATCAGCATCTGAGATGTGTTTATGCTTTAAGGTGATTATCTCGGCTCCCTTCATTAACGTGATAACAGCAGACTCTGCAAACAGGGACGGGGGATGCTGTAGATGTCTGCACTTTCATTTCGCAGAAGACAGCTGCCTGGGAGAATGGGATTATTCCGGAGAGCAAGCGCTGAAACTCCTCCTTGCTGATTTGGCCAAAACAGGCTGCGGTGATTGCTCTTGCCTCATCTTGTTTAACACGGAAAGCACTCGAGCGTAATGGCAACGCTGTTGAAATCTGCAAAATGCAGAACAGACAAAACTCCTTACATGTGTGATTCCAGGGCTTCCGTTCAGCATCTGCTCCCCTTCCCACTAGAGCCACTTGAAAAATAGCAACTTGTTTATTTTTTTGCATTAAAAAAATGTTAAAATAAAAGCTGGGTAAAAAAAATTAATAAAATTTCTTGTATTGCTGGAGCAGCTGTGCTGTAGGCAGAGAGCTCCCAGCAGAGGGGAGCGCCGCTGTGCCTCCCTGCAAACTGTTCCTGGGGCAGAGAGGAAGACTCGGCTGCAGTGCTGCTCTTGCAGCAAGTCCCCAAGAAGTCCAGAAAGAGCTTGAGGAGTTTTTTGGGGATTCCTAAATAGCCTGAGCCTTCCCAGGTGCATTCATGATTCCTTCCAGGATGGCTGAGACTTGCAAAGGAAATTTACAGAAACAGAACGGTTGAGGACTTTATGATTTCATGGGTCTGTGATTGCTGATGTTTTTGTGCTAATTCTTTCCCTGCTCTTTAAAAAGACCTTCCTTTCATCCCTACAGCTCACCTGGGGCTTTGTTATCCAGGAGTTACGATCAGCAACAGCTGCATCAGTAACTCCTGCCCCTGCGTTGATTCCAAATGCATGTGGGCAGCTCCCCCCGGCTTGGAGAGCCCCACAACCTCTGAGAGTGGAAAAAGCAGAGTAGAACTGGGAAAGCAGGGCCTGGTGGCACTGGTGACATCCCAGCACTATTCTGTTTCTCAGCCGTGTACCACAAGGTGTCTCCAGCAGCACAGGCGTTGCTGCGGGGTCTGGAGGATGCACCTCAGCATCTTCTCCTGGGCTGGGGCATGGCAGGGACCCCCACAGGCGCAAATACCATCCCCGCCCCTGCTCTCAGCAACCCCCAGCTCTACAATCTCACCTGTAAGAATCAGGTCTTCATCCTTCGTTAGCTGAGATACTTAATTGCTGAGAGCAAGCAGTTTTCATGAGGGCAAGCCGGAGCCAAGATTTTTCTTGCTTTTCTGTGTCTATTTCCCTGTGGTTTACAGTTTCCTCCTTTTTTTTTTTTTTTAACCAATTTATTTTATAAATACTTTTAAAACACCAGTCAGCATGGATTAACTTCCAAAGTCCATCTTAGTGATGGTCTGTTAAAATGGGATGGTTTTACTTATTTGAAAGAGCAAATAATATTTTTTTTTACTATTTTTTATTACCCAATTCAGGATCCAGCAGGCTGAGCTCGTGTGCTCGGGCAGCCTGACCTGCAGCCTTGCTGTACAGACAGCTGGGTATGTCAGCAGGGTAATTTGTGAGTGACAGAATGACTCACCTAAATCAAGAGCTGGAGGAGCATTAAATCAGAGAGTTACACTTTCACCATTCCTGTTTGTTTTGTTTAATTTTGCAAAATATGCTCTGTTGCATTTTCTGGTCAGTTTGGCACCACTTTCAGGAGAGTATCCTATATATGCATACATGCCAACGTATGCATATATATATATATAAACACATGCAGACTTGCACATTTACACTAGCATTACTATTAACACACTGGTGGCAAATCACCTGAGATCCTCCTGCCCATGAAAAGTATAAATATATATATACACACACACACGTGTGTGTCTCCTAAAGCTTTCCTCTTGCCTCACTTCATCGCAGGGCTCTGTGAGTAATTGCTGAAGCAAGAGGAAGAACATATGTCCTGATTTGCACCGTACTGCACCGTGCATAACCACTGCCACTTGGAAAAAGGACCCACAGAGACCCAGATCCATCTCACTTAACTGCGGTGGCTGAGCTGAAAGGAGCGGAGCTGCTGTACGCTCCCACAATGTCACAGGAAAGCAGCCAGGAGATGGTGCAGCCTGGCTGAGAGGGGGACAAAGCATCCCCAGAGGTCCCTGCCCTTGGGGACATTCAGCAGCGAGGTGCTCCGTCTCTTCTCAGAACTGCCAGGAGCATCGCCGAGCCCCGGTCGGTGTCCTGGCTCCCGCCTGTCTCGTTACGGCCCGTCAGCTGTGATTTAGGAGAGGGCTGCCTGTTAAAAATCTCGAAAAAGAGGCTTTTCGTATTTCTGGGGGAAGAAAATGATTCCTGGATCTTTCAAGTGATCGTGGATCAGTGGATTTTATGGATTTATAAATAACAAAAATACACCAAGACAGCGGCTGTATCTCATTTTCCCACTCCTGCTTTGGCTTGTGTGTCCCACCTGCCTCTCGGGCTGCGCCAGCCACAGCTTTTGTCCATCTCCCCCTAAAAACCACGAGGGCTCAGCCATTCCGCTCAGGTGGCCTTTCCAAAACTTCCCTCCTCCAGCAATAGGAAAACAGCTTCAGATTTCCAATGGGAATTTATTCCTGGCTAAGATGAGCCTTATTTGATCTCCTACCGGTATTATCCTCTAGCTTCAATAATTCCCCTTCCTCCCACCCTGCCTGTATTTATGAAGAGTAATCATATCCCCTCTTAACCTTTGTTTTTCTAGGCTAAACAAGCCAAGCTCTTTTAATCTCCTCTCCTAAGACAGGTTCTCCGTTCTGCTAATCACCCTGCCAGTCCTTCCCCGCACCTGGTCAAGGATAAATTCATCTTTTCTTTTTCCAAAGAGAGATCCCAGAACTACACCCGCTGTCCCATGAGGTCCTACCAGTGCCTGTACTGGTATTTCTCTGTCTCTATCAAACACACAGTGTGTTGCACGAACATTTTTGCACAGCAAACGGATAATGGATACAAATCCATCAACTAAGAACCGTAACACAATCTTACTCCAGGAGATCCCTGTTTTACTTGGAAGCGCAATCTGCTCCTTTGCGTTTGTGGGTCCTGGTCCTTAGCCGGCTTCAATCAGAGGTTTTCTATATTTCGTTTCCCCTGGATGAGCATCAGGACCTTGTGTTAAAGGAGGCGCCGGGGGAAGTCTTGTCTGCATTTCACTCAGCCTTTGCTCTGGCGAAACTCTCTTTGAAATCACGGCGGAGGGTTTGAACTACGAAGATGCAGCGTCAAATGATGAAAAGCGTTCTGCATTCGTCTCTTCTCTTTTCCAAATGATTTTCCACTTTTACTTGGGGCTTAATTAAATTTCTCTGACCCAGGCAGGGAGTTCAGCCTTTCTTGATTAATGCTCTTTTAGGTGGCTCTGATAAGAATTTAGCATCAACTATTGCGCTAACAAGCCCCAGTGAACAGTTTATAGCAGGAGACTAATTCTATTAACGCTTTGCAGTGTCAGGACTCCGCTTCGAGCTTGCAGCCCAGAGGAGAGATGGGGGAGAGGGAGGAAATGAAAAATTTGGCAACTAAATCACCAATATTCAGCTTCTTTATGGGCAGAGCTCATCTGGAAACTGTTTTAGCTGACAACATCAGAATTTCACCTATTCTGGGGTTTTTTTGTTGTTTTTTTTTTTCACTCCTGGCTGATGCTCTGCACTTTCTTGGCTCATTGTGATAAGGGCTGGGAATAAGGAGCGGAACTGAATGGTGGCGTTGATAAGAGAAATGGAAGAGTGATGCGATGGCAATGATACTGGGGTAGGACCTCAGCACTCAGCCCTGCCCGTGCTGGATGTGTGCTGGAGTACAGGATGGTCAGGACAAAGATGCTTGTGCTGTAAATTAGTCTGCTGTGAGGGAAAAATTGAGGTTAACGCTCTGCAGAAATGTTTCTGTTACTTTTTGGTGACCACACAAATATCTCGCATCGTGCCATTCGTCTGGCTGAACCACGAGCATTTTCTGTCTCTTTCCCTCTCCTCCCTACTCAGCTTAAGGTGCCACTAAAATCTGTATCTGTGCTAAAACACAGCCTGATGTTATTCCATGGTAGTGCAAAGTCTTGGCCAAGACATCACAGTCAACCCACCCACCCAGAGCTTTTCATCTTCAGCACCTGGAGACCCAGTTTCATCCTTGTCCACTTTGAGCTGCCCACAAACCTCACACGAGTGTCTCCTATTTCAGGGATGTTGTTTCGCTTTCTCCCTTGGGCAGTCATCAAGGAAAACACGAGCCAAACAGATTCCCTGGAAATCACTTGAAAACAAGGCTACTTGGTGCTCTCTGCATCAGAAGCAGAACCGCAGTCCCACCAACTGGTGGAAGGTAAAAATCAGTGTCCGTCACTGCACCGTGCTTACCATCGCTTCTTGTGCTAGCGGAGGGCCCGGGTGCCTTTCTCCCTCTCTGTCCACCATCTCTCCTGATGACATCTCCCACTTAGGGCTCTCACTCGTCTCTGTTTTGCCTGGGACGGGTCCGTGTGGCTCTGCTGCCCTCCGAGGCTTCAGCAGGACCAGGGATGCCCATGGCCAACGGGGCTCTTCCACAGCTGGTGGCTGAGAGAGGAGCACGGGCTCTGCAGGGGACCCGGGGCTCTGTCGGGACAGAGCTCTCCAGGAACCCTCCAGCACCCTCCAGCGCTTCCTCAGCTGCTTCTCCTGCCCTCCTCGAGAACAGGGACAGGCACTAAGTGCTGCTGGAGCGGGTCCCCCCCAAGGGAGGCGGCACCCTTCATCCATGCTGTGGTCTGTGTCCAGTGCTCACGTTGTTATGCCCTTTTTTATTTTATTTATTTGACAAAGCATGCTAAAGATTCGATTCAATTATTTAGGCAATTTGATTACCTCTGCTGTCAGTGCGCTCACTGGGGACGATTGGCAGCATCTCGGCCCCGCATCAGCAGGAGCTGTCGGGGGACAAGTCCCATGTCACACCCTACCCCGTGCACTTCGTTTGGGTGACAGCTCTTTGCTCTCCATGGATGAAACCAATGACAAAAATATGCCAAGGGCACACAGACACCCTCCCTCACTCCCCCTCACCCCAGTTTTGCTGGGGCATTGCTGCAAATTGTAGTTGTCAGCGGGGAGCACGCTCACCAGGGGACTCCATCCGTAATCCCTATAAAGAGGATGCGGATATCCGAGTCCTGGATGTTCCCCAGTATCAGAACACAGCAGGGAACGAATTAATACCCATGTTCCCTCTCCTGAAAACCTGAAGACCCACTGAGAAATCACAGATGAGGGAGGCTCTGACAACGCTCACGACCTCTCAGGACAAGAGGCAGCCGAAGCATCGGTCCCTGAAGGCTCCTGCCCCGGCGATGCTGCTGGGACGGACTCGCTGCGGGAGCCACGTCGTGAGCGACCGGCAAATGCCAACAAAGATCCTCCTGCCTTCATCCCTCCAGCTGTTGGAAATGGCCCCGCACACAAAGGGCAGCGTCCTCATTAAATTGCGTGGAGGGTTGCCATGTGGCCAGCAGAAATTTTGTTTTGTCTCATTTTGGTAAGCGGCACGGTAATATATTCACCGCCTCCGAACGTAATGGGGTGACAGATGGGAGCTGGGCTCTGGCTTTCATGGGAAAGGCTCCTCTCAGCGGGGAGGCAGTAAGTTTCCCACCTAATCTTCTGTAACCTTCAGACTGCTACCAACTGTAAGAAGCAAAGCGAGGGGTAGTTATTAAATTAATGACTTCATCCCCAAGCTGGTAGTAAATATTTTACAGTTTTATCTCTCCACCCTGTAGACTGTCCTAGACAGGCTAGACTGTTTATTAATCTAGCTTCTGGATTTATGTTATTTAATTGCTAAACAGCCTCAGCACGGCTGGGCTGGATTATTAAATGCTGAAGACCGAGAAGGAGTCCTCTGGCAAATGGCAGAACCTGAGGAGCTGATCCTTGAGCTTGGATGAGCTCCTGATGAGCTTCAGGCCAGAACCAACAACCCTGCGGTGCTAGGGCCAGGTCAGCCCCTGTCTGAGTCCAAACTAATTGGCCATTGCCCCATGCTTAGTTTGGGTGGACTCTGGGGCTCGCTGGAAATAACGAAGAGGCAAGGAAAAGCTTTGGAACATCCTGGCTTCAATAAGACCATGCTGGAGTTGACTGTGGCCACGATGCTGTGGGGTCAGACATCATAACTTAGTGCGGACGGGTCCTCCCAGGATCGTCCAACCTTTTGTGCTGGTCCTGGAGCTCAGGCAGAGCGTGTGTCCTTCCTCTACCCCTCCATGGTTCGTGTTTCTTCTGATCATCACAGACAGTCACTGACAAACAAAGGAGTGTTGCAGTTCTATAAATGAAAGCAGGTTTTAATGGCTGTTATACTTCCTTGTTGACAGGGTCGAAAATGTCTTTAAATCTGATACTACCGTTTTTACAACAATTGGTGATTTATTCATCCCACTTAAAGAGAGGATGAAGGCATGTGGAATAACGAGAGCTATTTGTCTGAAGAATGCATCATCTGCGTGCTTTCCTACAGCCTCAATCCCCCGAGCCCTGCTGTACAAAGCAGAAGGTCGTTTCAGGATATATCTTCTCATAAAAGTGTAGGAGAAGTGAGTCTGTTAACAAGTGCGGGCTGAAGCCTTTAATCCAGCCCAGGGGTGCTCAGGGCTGGGTGGGAGGGGGCAGTTTCCAGCCGGGGGGCTGCTCTGTTGGCTGCAATGTCATCCCCAGCCCGTCTGATTGCTCCCCAGCCTCAGCGTCATCTTCCCAGGGCCCAAAAGGGTGGATTTGAGGCCAAATGGAAGCTCTGAAGAGCAAAGTTACCTTCTCTCCCCAGTAACCTGATGGAGAACAAGGCAACCCCTTGCTGACCACCCAGCTGTATGGTTTTGGGGATACCTTGGTTGTGGAAGCAGGGTGAGATGGACTGAGCCTTGAGACTTCACCCAAAGGAGCTCTGAGGCAGGGGGACCAAAAATCAGAAAAAAATGCACAAAGTTGGGAAAGAAACCCCTTTCTATACACACCTGAAAACCATCGCTGGAGCTCGTAGCTCTCCAGGAGAGGCTCAGCAAAAGTTGGCCAATGGTACCGCTCAAGCGGTACCTTCCATGGAGGGATGGGTTGATAGCAGCTTTTAGCTATTGACAGTGGCATCAGTGGGGCCAAATGATGCTCTTGGGGGTCAATGACATGTTTAAAAACAACCAGATGCTGACAAGCATTTTTCCCTTGCATCCTTGAAGCAAAAGACCTGCTCTCCTCTGCCGTTCAGCTCTCACCCTGCGCGCGTTGGAGGAGGCTGAAGAGCTCTCCTAAGCACACCCATAAACCGACAGTGTACCATCTTAAACCAATTCAATTCCCTTCCCTGCGATAAAGGACGCCAGTTCAGAGAAGATAACATCTCGCGGTGATGGCTCCCCAAGCTGCAATTGAACACAAATCTAACCGCTCTATTATGCAGCACAGCCAATTCGTTAGGAAAGGACAAGCGAGCGCGTCTATTAGCTCTATCATCATAATCAAATATTGGCACAAGGAACTGCTCGGCGGTGCAAAGTCTAGTGAAAACCCCCCATAAAACAATTATGTTGCCTTCAGAAAAACAACACGCCAGCCGGTTTAGGTGAACCACTGCATGAGTCACCCTGGTTTTCTCCTTTTAAGACGTGCAGCCCCTTGTCGAGGGGACAAAACCCCATTGACTCAAGGTTGTGTCCAATTGTGTCCATCTCTGTACCGTGCCCTGCAAAGGAGGGGGACTGGGCAGAGCTGGTGGCAGAGCTGGTGGTCCACTTTCCCACCACCTTGGCCCTGGAAATCCATCAGATGCAAGAGCATCTACAGCAGCCTCTCCAGGAGAGATGTCCTCTCCCCCACCATCCCTCTGAGCCTCTCCTAAGCCTCTACCAGTTGCCCAGCCCCAGGACAACCAATAAAGACAGAAAAAAAAAACTTCCAGAGAACACCCATGGCCATGTACATGCTTGAGGAAAGGCTTTAAGAAATCCTGTTTCTACCCAAAATTTTGCTCCAATATTTTCTGGATACAGTTCTTACCCTTTGGGCTCCATTTTACTCTGCCTTTCACCCTTGGGTCTTTGTGGCACAGCCACCACCTTCTGCCGTGACCCAACTGCACTCGTGTCTCTGCACGGAGACCATCCTGAGGTTCAGCTCAGTTAATAAGAGAACTGAATTTCTTGGTGATGGACCTGCCTGAAATTCCCATTTGACCCAACTCACCCATCTCCAAATGACTTACCTTGTTTCACCTTGGAAGCCGCAGCTACAGCACAGCAAAACCAATTTTCAGCAACTTCAGAAATGACATCTCCAACGCAGAGACTGGTGAGAAATCCTCTTCACTGCCACAGCTTCAAAACATAAAATCCGGCCATAAAAGCTCCATTGTCCAAGAGGGTAATCTGCAAACGTCGTGGCCAGGTGGGTACAAGTCTGTTCACAAAAAGAAGTCATCTCCCAGCATTTTAGCCAAACCTCAGAGATCAATTTGTCAAGGCTTTTCTTAAATCCAGGAGGGGACAGTGTCCATCTCGGTGTCCCATCCCAGGGCTGGCACCTCCTGCATCGCGCCCCGATGGCATCTCTGCTTGCACATCATCTGTGGGAGTGTGGCACTGCAAAATCCTGGGGATGCTGAGTGCTGGGACACCAATATTATTAATTTTAGACTTTAAACTACCCAGAGGAATGCTACCTGCAACCCTTCTGCCTTGGGAAAGGGGTTCCAGCAACAAATTAAATAAATACTGAAAAAAAAAGAAAAAAAGAAAAAAAAAAAAAAAAAAAGCCTTTGCGTGGAGTTTTGATTCTCCCTCTGGTGGGATTTCCAGATACCTGCTTGGCCAGGTGGTGCGGCTCCTTCCTCTTCAAAGCCTCCAGAGATACGGAACCTAAATTCCCCCCAAATCCCCCAATTTGGGAGGTGGGGAGAACCAGGTTTGGGGGGACAGCCCCCGGTTGCAGCTCCGAGGGGGGGACACACGGCGACCCTCCAGGGCACAGGCAGGGACAATCCCCTTTGGGGACATTGGCAGCAGCTCAAAGAAAGACCATAGGAACTAAAGTCACAAACAGAACCGGGTTTTATTACGAAATAACCCTGCCATTACAGAAGGAAGTTCTGTCTGCAAAATACATTTCCTGAGGAAAGTAGATCACAGTTTTCGTTTTCACAGAATAACATGTAGCCTGCTATAACTTTCAATGTGACTCTTTATTATTTAAATATTAACAGTATTCCTTCACATAAACAAGTACTCAGTCATCACAGAACCGACACACAAACGACAAAATAAATATACAACAAGAGCACAGTTCGTTTGTTTTTTTTTTCCCCCGACTTAAATATTAAATAAATAATAAATACAGACTTTTCATTTCCTGTTATCAGTGCCTGAAACAATATGAATGAAAAAAAAAGAAAAACTGAAAAAAGTTCTCTCT
>WKFP01014234.1:247947-259228 GCA_011057875.1 Pterocles orientalis
TGCGGTGTCCAGTTTAAAAGAAGTATAAAATTAATAAATAAAAAAAGTTAAATAAATAGCAAAAAGTTAACATAAGGTGTTGTAAATATAAATTACATACATCTTGCCAAAATTAAATAATTTACAGGATAATTAAACTAACTACTTTTTTTTCTTTTTTCCTCTCTTTCTTCCAGGAAGTGCAATTTCTCTACTTTTAAATACTAACTGAATTGCAGTCACAATCGATTTGGACTCTATTTACACGTTCAGAACATTGTGTTTTTAACACCTCAAATTATTATTTTTTTCTTTTTCCCTTTCTTTTGTATTTTTGCACTTGGAATGGGTTCTAAAATAAGTGAACTTGCGGAGTCTGATCCTGCAAACACCCTGTGCCAGCTGCCCCGCTGAACTCAATCGCTCGTGAGCTTCGCGACTGGATCCAGTGGCCGCTGCGGTCACTGGGAAACTTTCTCCTGATTTCTCCAAATCGTGGATGACGCCCTAAATATCTGCAGGATTGGGCTCAAAACGGCACCACGGTCTTGCCTTTAGTATGGGAAAAATGCTCCCCAGCTCTACCCGCCCCATCACTGGGAGCGATGCGGGATGCGGGATGCGGGATGCAGGGTGCGGGATATGGATGCACCCCATGCTGGGACACCCGGAGGTGGGGGGGTTGCCCCCCTCCACTTCTGAAGTGTTTGCAGCAAGGGGACAGTGAGCTCCCTGCTCAGATGGGAGCGAAGGTGGGGAGAGCAAACCCGCGGGTGACAGCCAGCTCCGCGCGCGATGGAGCAGGTGCTGGGGAGCAGCATTGCAAAGACATTCATGTTCTTTAAGTGCACAGTGGGCTGCGGGGCTGCGTGTACCGAGCTGCTGAAAAATGCTTCTTTGGAAGAATACCCGATACCTGAATACTCTTTTTTTCCTTTAATTTTTTTTTTTCTTTTCAGAATGGCGCTTGCGCTGCGATTTTGCGCAAAGCGTAGAACACCAAACCAAAAATGACCCATTGCCCTGTGGATATCCGTAAGAAATCAACTATTGATTCCTGGTAGGTAAGCACTTAGCTGGCCGTCAATTAACATCTCTGGTTTTGTTGAGTTTTGTTCCCTTTTTCTTTTTTTTTTGTTCATCGCAATCTCAAACGTCCTCTGGCATTGATGTATGACCTGTGGACTGGCAGTACTGCGCCACTGTAAGGATGATCACTATAATGAAAAGAACCAGAACTGTCATCAAACAGACTTCCAAAAAATCATATACACCGGACCATGACACATTAAAGAATTCTTCCGTATGAAATATCTGGTATTGGCCTATTCATAATAGCTATTCTCATCTTTAAGACAGACAAAGGAATACTGTAGTTGCAAACTCCAAAAAGCTTCCCTGAGAACCTTTTTTTTTTTTTTTTTCCATTGCGCTTTCCACTGGAGATCCAGAACTGCTCTTCAGATTTCTTTCCGAAAATAAAAATAAGCTGCTTTATAATACTTCAGAGTTCCCATGCCCAGTGGATATCTGAACACCTCGGGGGTGGGAGGCCCAGCACAGGTTCAGATTTACAGGTAGCTTGCAGCTCCAGCACTTGTAGCAACATAGAACATAATTCATGGGTGAGTAGGTGATCTGGACATACGACCATAGACAACATGAGGGTTTAAGCCAGTCATCCCGCTAGTCTTGGATCAGACAAGACCCTGTTCTTGTAACGTTTTAACCCTTGGATTGACTCTGCAAGAGCATGGCAACTCATGAGAGACGCCTGCTCTTCACCAGCTACCGAGCCCCACAGCCTACTGGAGAATTTAGCCTTCCATCCTGATCTGCCTCGTGGTCCAGGTAGAAAAAATCCCACTGTTCTCAAGAAGGTCCAAAGTTACAACGAGAACATTGAGTTCGATCGGTTCCACGTCTCAGAAATGGCCTCTTCGTTACATTTTTGGTCCTTTTTTTTTCTTTTTTTTTTTTTTCTTCATTCATTAAACAAGTTTTCTAACTTGTAAACCTGAATACTTGGAGGGAAAGTTCCATCTCGCAGTCTGTTCGCTCACTTGTCTCCGTCCCGTGGCACTACACCTGGATGCCCTTGACGGCTTGCTTGATGCTCTCCAGCAGGTCCTTGTTCTCCGGGTTCTGGTAGCACTCCTGGTTGGTGTACATGTCGGTCAGCGTGTTCACGTACGCATCAAAGTTCTGCTCACTAATGGGCTCCTGCAGCCAAAAAAAAAAAAACAAACCCCAAAAAACAAATAAAACCATTAGTGATAGAGCAGGAAGAGGCTGAGTTGTTTCTTTGCAATCAAACACCTGTGTAGGCACCAACAACTGAAGGTCTCCGTGTCAGAACCCTTTTGTGCACGGTGCTGTACAAACAGGAATCTCACTGTGCAACCCCTGATCCTGCCGGTTCTTAACGGGATCTTTGATTTCATGCATTGGCCTTGTGGAACTCTTAACAGCGTCAGGTTAAGCATGTGCAGGCAGTTTGGCAGCCCTGAGGCTGGATGGAGCTGTGGAAATGAGGGGCTGGAGGATGAGAGGACTGCTGAAGCATCGCGGAGGGAGTCAAAGGCAACGTGAGGACAGAGCCCGGTCACCTTGGGCTGGCGCCTGCCCACGCCGGCACGCTGCTGCTGCCGTGCGGCTTTTGCTTTTGAAGGGCATCGTGGAAACCTTGTAAATATCTAACTTGGAGTTAATGGGGAAAAAAGAAAGGGAGAAGGAAGGAAAAGGATGGGAATAAAATGAGCATACGAGTCTCGTGGGCATTATTTAATTGGAGATGCCTGAAACCTTGAAAAAATATTTGCTGAACAGTTTATTTGACCTTTATGTGTCAAATACTTCACAGAAAAGCACTCAGCGAGCGGTTTTCTGCCAGTTAGGCAGCTGGGTGAATACTATCCAAAAATTGCTCTGCTGGAGGATGGCTTCCCTCCAACCAGCCTGAATTTAAATACCAACCCCAATGAAAAGGATTCCCAAAAAAAAGATGGCAGAGAAAAATTAATCAAAAGCTCAGTCCTCTGATCATTGCGATGATCTTTATGAGTTGTAAGAGGACAACATTCCCAACAACGTGAACCCCCCCCTCCCACACACCTGGTTTTGACAACAGTAATTACATTCTGGGGAATAAAGAGAAGGTAATTAATAGCCTTTTGTGGTTTTACTATTTTAATGCAGTCTTTTCATTTTGCAGCAACTCTACGGTAACATGCTGTGGGCTGTTAGACCTTGTTAAATTAAACAAAATACGCTCTCTTTAAGAATGCTATTCTTTGGCTGCCAGCTATTCAAAACTGAATTGAAACTACCTGCATTATAATAGGAGCTGTAAGATCTTTCTGACATTGAAATCCAATCCCTCCTGATCTCTGCTTGCGCTGTCTTAGCCTAAAAGGTGCTGGGTGCCCTTGATAAAGTTTCCTATTTTGTGATAATGCTCCCAGATGTAATGAGACAGAACAATAGTTACAAAGGCAGATCAGCAGAAAATGACAACAAAAGGGAGATACAGGGCAAGCTTCAGAGATAAGGCAAAAGTACTGATCTTATAAAGAACACATAGGTATGTATAAAGAAATTCTCCCACTCTTTAATTGTACATAAACCTCATCAGGAACTGGGTTTGGCACAGCTCCCTTGACCACGCTGGCTGGGGTGAGCGCCGTCCAAGTTTCTTACCATGTGCGGAAGGCGGATATTGGCAAGACTTTGGATTAGAGCCTGGCTCAACCCTGAGAGCTCCAGGAACAGGGCTTCGTTTTGCTCCTCTATGATTTTGTTTTCCTCCTCAATGTTCTTCAGGTTCTTCTCCATGGTGGAGATCTGCAGAGCAAGGCACATGGCGGGGTTACCAACACTCACGCGATGGCACCCACCACCCCCCCAATGCATGGGGCTTGGCCATGCGTCCATGGGCTTGGGTGCACGTCCAAGAACACAAACCTGCGACTGCAGCTTCACCATGGCCGCTTCCATCTCGGAGTTGGACTCGTTCAGCTCACTGATCTCCTTGTTCAGCTGCTTGATCTCTTCATCGTTCTCCAGAACTGCAGGAGAGAAGGTCACAGGCAGTCAGCAAACGCTCATGGGAAAAGAAAAACTCCTGGGCTTTCTGTGGAGCCCATCCTGTTGTGTAGACATCACCACTCACAAAGTCCTCGCCTTTGCTTTTACATCCTCTAAGCAGCATGCACTTATCACCTGCCTTTTTTTTCTTTCATTAATTTTTTTAGTAAGGTCTTTAGCATCACAGTTCAACGATACTTTATAGGTCAATATGAAAATGCAAAAGCCAACGACAGCGTAGCAGTTGGAGACCAGCACCTCCATGCACCCTGCGAGGTTGATGGCCCTGAAAACTCAGGTCATTCTGTCCAGTCCTGAGTTTGGGAAGATGCCATTTAAAGAACTAACCCACGTCTTGATTAGAAATTATGAGGTTCATAAAATAACGCAATATTTCTAGAAGCGTGCAGGTATTTATAGATTCCAAACTCCGTAAGTATTCAAGTTAAATGCCTGAACGTTGTCAAATACCACAGAAACCTCAGTAATAGCCCTGGAAATGCAAAGTGCCGTCGCTAACAAAATTCCAGCTCCAGAAATATCTGCAGGATTAAAAGCCCTGAATAGGTGAAAATTGCTGAATGACTGCAAGGGATTTGTAAAAATGCCAACGAATATTTCAGAAAATGGAAACTCCTTCTTTATCATTTCACCTGCTCCCTCCCAGTGTGTCACCTGGGGAGCAGTGCCAGTACCATGCCACCCCCCAATATCGAAACAACCCAAGAAATGGGTGTTCATGGTACATCTGAGGCCAGAAATCTGAGACCAGATTTCAGTTGTTGAAACCTTCCTAGTCTGCAAAGAAAAAGATTTACAGGCTCAATACCCTGACACACCTGCAAGGCGAAAGGAGTGAAACCCCCTTACCGTCGCTGGTCTTGAACTTTGTGTTGAGAATTTCATCCCCTGAGAGTTTTCCTTTCTTCCCAGCAAAAGTAGCTCTTGGACACCCTGACAAACTGAAAAGCAAATAAAAATGGGTTTCATAAACTCTCAGTATTCATAGGTGCTTATGTTCCCAACAAAAGCACGTACCATTTGGTGGAGTTCATGCTGCGAGACAGTTCCTCTAAAAGCTTTTTATGGTACAGAGGAAATTGCTTTATGAATAATGCCACAAAACTCCCCATTTATAAGGCAAGAGCAATTTTCCCTGAACAAAGATTAGAAACCACACTGTTTCCTAAGAGTGGGTGTGAGAGGTGAGGAAGGTGAGACGAGTCTGGCTGGTTTGGGCATCAAACCTCCGCCTTGGGTGTGAAAGTCCTGCTCTGGCTTGCTCATGGAAGGACTTTTCATTATTTCGCTCAACCCACATCTCACAATTGAGAAAATAAAACAACTACGGGTTTTCTTTGGTGAAGAAAACCCCAACCTTGGAGCAACCTGACCGAGGTCAGCATCAAAAGCACCGGCTATTGAACCTGGCATGAAGAACTGAACGATGCTCAACAGCATCTACAGGCAGGTAGGTTAATCCACGACAATGTTGTCACTCTCCCGGTGATTTCAACCCCGTGTTGTACCTTCTGTGAGTGAGGAAGCTCCCATTGGCGTGGCCGGAGCCGTCACAGCCCGGGGTAGGGCAGGTGGGACCTTCATTCTTCAACGACTTCCAGGAAAATGAGGAACCATTGAGCGATCCTTCCTTCTGCCGGCGGGCTGCGAGAGGACACCCCGATGCGCTCCGGTGAGAGGCGTATTTGCCGCTGATGTGTCCAAGCCCAACGCAGCCAGGAACCGGACACCTGGGTAGAGGGAATTACCAGAAGTTACAGCATGGGAATGAAAAGGGACATAAGGAAATGAGGGATGAGGAGGAATGAGGAAGCCTGGGAAGAGAGTGTTCGCAGTTGGGGACCTCATCTGGATTTTATGGAGTAGATGCTAGTTGATGGAAATGGCAGATGGGAAATTAAGAGCTATGGTTGCCCCTCCAAAAGGGTTGTCCTGGAAGCACTGACACGACTTGTGCTAATTGCCGGGAGGGTGAGTCCTCTAAAGCACCTCTCTCCTCCCTGCTCGCAAACCTCCCACCTAATGGTGTGCTCACCAAATTCAGCCGTTCGACAAAACCCCGTGTATCCATTAAGGTTTTTGCTGTGGTTTGCATTTCTTTAAAGATGCTAGTCAATTATAAATACCGTTAAAAGTTTATTACTCAAGGGAGGCTACTCTAAAAAAGGGGGAGGTGGAAGTAGGTAAGAAATGGCAAAAATAACCCCCGTGTCCTCGGTTTGAAAGCAATTAGGGACTTCGAGTTTCCCCGGCAAAATATCCGCTGAGCTGCTCCTGAAAAATCGCAAGCTGCGTTTTGCTGCAGAAATGATTACCCTGATTGTTTATATTTCGTACAAAAGGGAGTTGACAGCAGAAGGGGGGAGCTGTACACCCAGCCTTTTCCCAAGATAATTTGAAAAATGCTGATCTCGATTTTAATCAGCTGCAAATGCAGCACAATTCACTTATAATATCCCTGCCAGCAGGATCCTCAGTAAATTCATAACATCATTGCTTTTATATGATCACGAGCAAATTACTGAATCCTCAAGAGGAAAAGGAGAGGAGGGGGGGAAAGAGTGAGAGAGAAAGAAACCAACCCCAGCATTTAGCATGCAGCCGTTACGGCCCAGCCGTTACATATTTTACACTATTAATTTAACTTTCATTATGTTTTCATTGTTAAAAAAAATAAACCAGAGGAAAATAGCTGGCTTGGACATTTTTTTCGTTTTGTTTTTTTTTTTTAATTATTATTTAAAGGAAGCACCAGTAGCATTTGATCAATTCGGCAGCCACGGATGCTTCCGTTTTATGCCCGGGTTGGGCCGAAGGTTGAGGTGATCTGTTCGATCACGCCTGGAGCAAATTATTTGAAGGATGAACAGCAAACCCAACAGGGACTAAACGATTTTCTTCTCAATGGCCACGTGCAAAACTCGGCCACGTTCCAAGCAGCGCGCGGTGCAGACGGAGGATGGATTTAGAGCCAAAGCTCCTTAATGCCAACCTGCACCTTGCTGCGGGAGGCAGAGCACGAGCTGTCCCGGGGCTGGGGGAAGGTGGCAGTGAAGGAACCATTGAACCGTCTTGTTTTGGACATGTCAGAGGAGCTTCTGCTCCTCCTGGGCGTGCTGGAGGGGCTTTGCTCCTGTGCCGGGGGATGCTGGGGGGTGCCTTCATGCCCTCAATGGATCATAGATGGAAGGAACTTTAGAGATCGTCTAGTTCCAGCCTCCTGCCACGGGCAGGGACACCTCCCACCCACCCAGGTTGCCCAAAGCCTCATCCAGCCTGGCCTTGAACCCCTCCAGGGATGGGGCATCCACAGCTTCTCTGGGCAACCTGGGCCACTGCCTCACCCCCTGCACAGGGAAATATTGAGCAAAGCCCCCCAGTCCCCAGGGAAAACACAGAAAGGGGCAGAGTCCCACCCCGAGTCCTCCAACCGTGGTGAAAGAAGCAAAGGTGCAACAGCCAGATGATGCACAACAGCACTTGCTGCTTGTCCTTTCCTTCGCTGTGTCTGGGTAATGGCAGAGCATTACAATAGCACCAGTCATTTAGTGTATTGGAGCCAAAAAAGGATTTTTTTTTCCCACAGATTCTCAAGTAGGTTGCTTAATTTTTAATAAACTCTGCTAAGTCCTGCTAATTACCACACAGCTCATTTAACTGGGAGCCTTTCCTTCCTGCAGACTGGGGAGTAAGCACAGAACAGATGGCTCAAATACCAGCTCGCTCTTAAAGGTCCTTTCCCCAGCTTGTGCATCCCAGTTTCCCACAGCTCCTGCGGGGAGGGTTCCCACTCCGGTTCAGCCTCTGCTCCCGGGCAAAACCTGGGTACATGGAGGTACTCACCTCTGCGCTTCTGCAAAACCTGCTGTAGGGGTGGAATGGGGAAAAAAAGCTGCATTTGGGGACAGTCTGCAGAGCCCAAGGGGTTTGGCCAGAAGTGCCAGCGCTCAGGGGCATCTGGAAACTCTTGCAGGGGGTTGGTAAAATTTTTAACCCTTTCTGCCTGCACTTGCTGGGTGAGCGGACAGGATCCCGAAAGGCTGGGGATGCTCTGGGTTAACAAAAAATATGGTGCTGGAGTCAGCGCTGGTCCCAGCCCCGCTGTGAGGGCTTTGGTGTCCTGTAGCTGCACTAGGGGTGGAGACACAGACCCCAACCCTTGCATCAGGCTCTGGATGCTTGGGCTTGCTCGGAGTCAGGACAAATGGATTTCACAGCAAATAAAAGCTCCTGAAGTGGACTAAGGGATTTAAAATCTCTGTTCCCAGTAGGAATAAACCCCCTGGGATGTTTTGAAAAATCTAGCCTGAAGCAGCAGAGAAAGGCTTTTCCAGTTTGCTTTGAATATTCAGCCTTGTCAGAGACTCTGCAAAACGCATTTTATCCAGGGTTACCGGCTCCTGACCCAGCTCAGTGCTGGGTAGTTTCTATTTCTACTGTGTTCCTGGGAGCTAAGCAAACCCACCAGCACCCCTCACCTGCCCATTGCTGCCCAAAAACCTGCAAGGTTTTGCTTGATTTTGGGTTTTTACCATCATTTCCAACACTAGTGGTTTTTTTTTAGAAATTATACAAAGCAAAAGGAGAGGAACTGTCTGTGCCCTACCTTTCACCTCCATAAAAACAAATATGAAAAAAAAAATACACCATCACCTCCCCATCACCCAATTTTCCAAGCAAATCTCAAACTTACACCACTTTTGGGATCAAGGAAAAATTTCCCAGAAACCAAGGGGAAGAGCTTTGGCAGCACCCGCCCCAGCACAGGCAGACGATGCTCCGGAGCAAGGGGGGATGCAGGATGGATGCTGCTCCCCCGCGGAAATTGGTGCGAAGCAAAGGGGAGGGAGTTTCATCCGGACTTACTTCATCAGCTCCGGGTCTTCCTTATCGTCCTTTGTCGGGGTGATCTTGATCCCACTTTTCTTGGCACGAGGGCAGCCTGACAGACTGTGGTTAAAAAGAGAAGAAAGGCCTGTCTCACTGGCAGAATCACTGCATTTGCTATTCCCCCGCTCCAGTCATCTTTCCCTTGAATTTCGCACACAGTGGTTTTGATCTCTCTCGTTTTGCAGCTTCACATCACGAGGAGAAGTCAGGAGGAAAAAAAAAAAAAAAATAAAAAATTGAGGGAGATGGACAGTAATTAATGGAGTCTAGATAAGAAGATATCTGCTAACGGCCTGCGATGTTTAATGGAATTGTTGAAACAGAAGGCTCAGATCTCTGCTATTAATACTCTAAAGTGATAATAGAAGTCACAAATAGGTAGCGTTATTAACAGGAACATTGCATCAGCTAAAATCTGACCCTTTGTCTTTTATTCTGTTGAAGGCAGCTCCTAATCAGATGCTGGAAACATCAAAAAAAAAAAAGAGAAGTCAGATTAAAGAGATGAAAATAGGCTTCAGTTGTCAGTAACATTAATGTTTTATTCAGAACTTTACAACTCTGCCCACTGCAGGGAAAGGAAAAAAAAAAAAAAAAAAAAAAACAACCCAAAACAAAAACCAGAAAAAGCCTACAAAGAAAATAATTTAAAGAAGATCTTACCTTCTATGCGATGCATAATTTCCTGTTATGTGACCAGAGCCGTCACAACCAGGAGTAGGGCACCTGCGGAGGAAAGGGATGCGCAGATTAGCCCGGGGATGCGAGCAGGGGATCGAGGCTTTGTGACAGCTCATTTCAAAGAGGAATCTGGGGACTGTCAACACAGAGGCAGGTTTTTCTTCCTGCCCCTTCTCCCCCCGTAAGAACAAGGTCTGGTCTGTAGTGTCCACGATACCGAAGTCAACGCATCGCTGCATGATGTCCGCGTGGGGAGAGGTGGGGGTGTCGGGAGGTAGAGGGACGTGGGTCCCAGCCTCTGTTCCCACCCTCATGGAGGGGACAGCTCAGGAGATGACAACAAAGGAGCCAAAACAAGATCTCCAGGACAGCGTCTGTCTTCCTGAGGAAGACATAAGGAGATAGCAGGTACCATCCAAGGCCGTTGGGCTGGATGCAAGCACAGAAAAGAAAACAGAAAAACAGCCTGCAGCTCTGACCAGCTTGGCCATGGAGCTTTCCTCCAAGGCCACCTCGGCCAACACCAAGAAGAAGCCCAACAGAAGGTCTTGGCTCAGTTCTTGGTGATTTGGTGGGGGCTAATCTCAACAGACACCGCACCCAGGGAGCATCCTTGGAGCCCAAGACCATTTGATGCCTCTGATGGAAAGTAACAAAGGAAGAGGAGGGAAAAGGTTGGGTTAACCTTGGATCTCCTCCTGTAACACCATGGGCAAGGGACTCGGGGGTCTGCAGGGGGACGGCTGCCTGCAGGGCTGCAGGGTGGGGACCAGCAGGTCACCACTCACCGTGCACCAGCAGCTTCTGGTGCCTTGGTGTAAATTCTGCCCCTTGGTCCCCAGCCACTGCGTTACAAAGGGACCTTTGAAGATGCGGCAATGATCATGGGCTTGAAGGTAAGCATCCAGCGCTCCAGGACGGATTGAAAGCAAAGCCTGGAGAATAGTTCTGTGATCACAAAACCCGCACAAAGGCTAGGAGGGACTGCGAGCCCTCCTGAGCGGTGGCAGAGATAATGGCACGAGTTAAGCACCGCATCATTAAGGGCACAGAAGCGAGGAAGGTGAAGGGATATGAAGTACCACGAGCACAAAGATCCGCTCCAAATGCTGTAGGTGACGTGGCGGACATAAAAGTTGTCATGGGGACAAGGAAGAGAGAGGCGAGGAGTGCTCGCTGAGGATGTGCGCGGCAGCCTGCCAATTAGCCAGGGCTGTTTGAGTCAAGTGATTGGGAGCTGGGGGGAGGAAAGCCACCGTTTCGGGAGAGCAGGAGGGGCTCAGCCGCTCGCTTCTGGGCCAGAGCGAGCAAAGCTCCCGGGATGACCGCAAGCTTGCAAATGCCCTTTCTTTTCCAGGGGAGATTTTGTTGTGTCCCCACTTCTCAATCCCCATTTTTAAAGCCACCGGTGCCTGGTTTGGTAGCACCGGTTGGTACCCCCCAGCAGGGCAGGGAGTGATGTGTCTCTGGGACACCCCAGTGAACTGATGAGCAACACATGGTGGTTGCTGGGGGAGGGCCTGGCCCCTGAGAGTCAGTGGAGCAATGATTTCCACAGATGCCTTTAGTTCTGCAGGTCGAAAGATGGCTTTTGAAAAAATCCTCTTTTTTTTTTTTTTTTTTT
>WKFP01014234.1:277880-288614 GCA_011057875.1 Pterocles orientalis
TTGTTTTTTTTTTTTAAAAAAAAAAAAAGGAAGAAAAAAAAACAGAGAAGGAAATGAAGGGTGAGGGATGAGTACGGACATCTTCACTCCTTCCAGGGACCCAGAGCTGCACTGAGCCCGTGGGAAAAGTGTTTGCATTTAAGGGATTTTTAAATTATTATTATCCTAGTTTACTTTTAGTCTTGGCAAGCAGGAAAGCAGCCAGACGTCAAGTGGCACATCTCTCTGGGATGAGCTCTGGAGCATCCCCAGGGTCCGGAGGTGGGTCAAGGAGCTGAGCACAGATGGGGACGGGCTGGTTTCTTTGAGTGGTTTTAGCAGTTAAATGGCATTTTTGATTTGTATTTATTTAGATCTTTTGCAGGGGCTGTTTGAAGGGAGCCTTCTGAGGAGCACTTGCAGGGAAACATTTGCACTTCTGATGTGCACGGCTGCCAGCGCCGGCGGAGCCCGGGGGCTGTAATGGCTTTTGCTTGCACACACCCTGCACGGGAGCCTGGCTCTGCCTCTGTGGGACCAGCCTGGAGCTTACGGCAATCGCTCAGGGAATGTAAAAACCCCTCACAAGTAGAGCCTGCAACCTCCTAGGTGAGTCCAAGCCATCACCAGAGCAGCCAGCTCCGAGGGACCCCCGTCTCAGCCCCCATTCAGAGCTCCAACCCCACCAGGTCTCAGCCCAAGCTGCTGTGCCCAAAGCTCACCCCATAACCCACTGACACCAGTGGGTCACCTCATTCTCACCACGATCGCTTGCTGCCTGTACCAAACCCAGCTTCTCGATTAACCGAGCAGATTTCCCTGATTTTCCTCTAGTAGCTACGGCTACAATGAAGCATCCACCAGCTTCCTCCATGGCTGAACGAGAACAAACTCACCTCTCGCCTGCAAATGCATCAACGTTGGCAGAGCTGTCACTCCCTCCCAGCTAAGCTCAAACGCAATGAATGGTAAATCATAAATTCATGAGCGCATCCCTGTAGCAGAGCTAGTCTGGCTTTTCGGAAGGTTTCTAGCTTTTAAGAGCATCATCCACCCTGCTTGCATCCTTCCTGTTTGTAAAAGTGCTGGAGTTCGACCAAAGCCAGAGCACGGGGTATAATTACAGACCCCAAAGCGCAACCCTGTCCCCTGCTGCCCACATCTGGGCTGAGGTCCTGCACCAAGAAGACCTAAATTCCCAGCTCATCAATAATTTCATCTGAAAGACTGTGGAAATTCCTAGAAATCCTGCACAGTGCCACACCCCCAGACACAAACACCACCCTCCAGTTGGCCTCACCGGGCATCCTCTGCATCCCCAGTGCCAAACACCTCTTCCATGAACCCCCACCTGCATCTGTCCCTCCATGGTCCCACCTGCAAACATTGCTCTGCTCTATTCCCCAGCCAGAAAATACTGCCCCATCTTGCTTTCCCACATTATTCTTTGTCTTAGGCTTTGCCCATCTTAGTTGCACCATCTCTCAGTGCAAGACTGAGCCAAGGTTTTTGGGGAGGGTTGCCCTGCTGCCATCCTTGCCCTGGCTGCTAGGGAGGAGAAGTCAAAGCTTGGTACCTCCTGTGTGTGTTGCGGTTGCTGTTGACGTGACCCTGTCCTGTGCAGCCTGGCGTGGGGCATTTCAACACGTTCTCGTGCATCGCCAAGACTTCGGAGCAAGGAGGGAAAGGGGAGAGGGAAGGGAAGCAAAAAAACAATTTTATAAAAATCAGAGAAAAATAATTATTAAAAAAAAAAAGAGAAAATCATCAAGTCTAGTAGACTGATTTCCTAGAAATCAGGGAATGTGAAATGCTGTAATTAGAATTCGTCTGCACAGGGAAAGAAAGATTTACAAGGCAGCAGTGCTCAGGTCAGCGCTGGATTAGCATCTCTGCACACAGCCTGGGCTTCCTCCCCGTTTGCTGATTGCAATCCAGTTCCCCCCATCCAGCCCCTCCTGCCCACCACCGTTTTCGAGCCAGGTCTCCCAATTTCAGGTAGTTTTAAGTGATTGAAGTTGTATCTCTGCTTTTATCCTTAGGACTAGTCTTTGTTTGATTTTTTTTTTTTAATTTTAATCTTCAGGATTATTGCTTCCTGCAGCGCTGACCTTAAAAGTAAAGAAATAATTTCATTTGCAAGCCTTTCGAAAGCACACAGCTCGTGTTAGTTATTTATTAATAATTTTTTCTTGCACTCAAGCCTGTGTGAAGATAGCTGTAGTTTTTCCTTGTTTCCTGCAGTTTTGTGTTTATGATGGCGAGTCTGCAACTCCTGAAATTACTGATAAGGAAGGGCTCCCTTTTTTTTTTTTTGGTCTATTACGCCATTATCATAAACATACAACATTGATTTTTATGTATATGCACAGAGAAAGCAATTTAGGATGCTGGGAGAGAGAAATAAAATATCCATGTGTGTATATATATATAAATCTGCTTTGATGCTGATAAATATTTTCTGTCCAACAGATGAATCTCGATATAGCACCTTGTGAATTATACAGCGAGGAGAGCGCAGGAGACTCAGGAGCTACCCTGCGCATCTCAGTGACTCCTCTCCTTTGCCGTGTGGCAACACCTTCAGCGTATTTGGCCAGCAAGGAAAAACAGTTTCCTCTTCTTCCCAACATGCTATCCCAAAGAGGGAAAAATATGTGACTTTTTTTTTTTCTTTCCTTTTCAGAGAAGGGACCTCATTCTCCACAGGATGGTGCTAAAAATCTTTAAGAAGGGTAGGACTTCCTAATAATCTCTGTAGTGTTTCCCAATAACACTTTGGTGGATAGAAGCATCCTGGAACAACTTGGAAAAGCACCAAATCCCTGCCAGAAACTCTGTTAGACCCCAAGGACTAACATCAGGCTCGTGCTAGGGACTCAGTGATAAAATCCACATCATTTGGGACTGTTTGGAGTGCTCGTTGGCCTTGAGACAGCTCTACCCATCAGGTGTGAAATTTCCCCTAGGAAATAAGGCTTCAGACTGATTTAAGGATCCCTCGTTATCCCAGCATGTACTCACTCTCGGGAGGGATCCTGTCTTTGTGCGGACAACCAGAGAGGCTGCGATGGTGAGGGTAGAGTCCCGTGACGTGGCCGGTCCCATCGCAGCCAGGAGTCGGACATTTGATTTCTCGCTTCTCGGGTCTTGAGGGATCTAGGGATTGTGGGGAAAGGGTGGTGGGAGCAATTAGCGGATTTGGAGGGGAAGAGGTGGAAAGGAGAGAAAAATTGCCGAGGATGCTTCCCATCCCTTTTCCAGTCAAACCTTTGGGTTTGGAGGTTTTTTCCCCTGAAGTGGAATTGTAACACCAGAAGTTTCAAAAATTAAAACCAGCAAAGCAATTTGAGCAACCAACCCGGAGAGGAGCACGGACCTGCCACAGCAACCGAGCAGGCAGCCCAGCTCAGCACCCAGGGACTCTGCAACCCTTACCAAGTCCCTTGTGTTGCTTTGGCTGGACTCCTACAACTGTTTTAAAACCCATTTGGATTTTAAAACCAGCTCTACTGCTCAGGCCGAGATTTTCAAGGCCACCAGGCAACTTCCCTGCTGAGATGGAGAGGACTCCATCATTTTGTGCATTCACTGTTGACCTCTAGGCTGTCCCCATCCCTCTGGACATTGAGGATTTGTGGTTAAATTCCCTCTGTGGGCTGGGAAACCCCCCAGAAGCCTGGTTTTTATGGATGGCTGAGCAGACAAACTCAGCTGGGGATGGGAAGGAAGGAGAGACGCGAAGGCTCGTCCCCATACCTTTGCCGTAGTAGCTCTTTCGGATGCTGTCCAGCGGTTTGCTCTGTTTCTCGTCCACCTGGAAGTGCTTTACGTGCTCTCCTGGCAGCCGGCTGGGCTCCCGCACAATTTTCACCTGCTCAGCCTTCAGTGCGATGGCTTGTTCCAGCAGCCCCAGGTTCCCCCTCGTCATCATGTCGTACATCTCAGACTCGTCGGTCACCGCTGATTTCTGGGAGCGGGCATCGTCGTCTTTGTCATCATCCGACCGGACCTCCACGATGACCGAGTACTCGGGCTTTGGGCTGAACTGCCCTTCACAGTGGCTTTTCTGGGCGTCCTGAGAAGCGTGAGGAGCTTCTTCACAGATCACTTCAGGAGCCATCTCCTCCTCCTCTTCATCCTCCTCTTCTTCTTCCTCTTCCTCCTCTTCTTCTTCCTCCTCCTCCTCCTCATCTTCATCCTCCTCATCAATCTCCTCATCCTCTTCCTCTCCTTCAGCCTTCTGCAGTTTGCAGGACTCCTCGCAGTTGGCGTCGTCCCGGTGCTCTGGACACAACTCGCTGCTGCGTTCGCTGGTGACCTCGATGACCTCCTCCGCATCCTCCGTCTGGATGATGATCTCCTTGTCGCACTCCTCCTCCACCAACTCCTCTCCCGCGTCCTCGTGGACCAGGTGCACGACGTTGGATGGCGGCTTGGAGACCTGCAGCTCAGCTTCAGGCAGCTGCCCTTCGATGGCGAGGGTTTCCTCCGCTATCTGGCCTAGGTTTAGGAGAGAGTTGGCGATTATTTCTTGATAGCTGCTATAGTTGGCCTTGCTGGGCCCAGACGTACTTGTTGCTGTGTTTTGTCCATAATGGGTCAATTTTGCTGGGTTTCTCTCTGGGGGGAAGGGGAAAGAAGGAAAAGAAAAGAAGGAAAAGGAAGTAAAGGAAGGAAAGAAAAGAAAGAAAAATATAAAAGGAAAAATGGAGGAAAAGAAAAAAGAAGGAAAATAATAAAAAGGAGGAAAAGAAACAAAAAAAAGGAAGAGAAGAAATGGAAAAAGGGGGGAAAGCGGAAAAAGGAGGGAAAGTGGAAAAAGGAAAAGAAAAAAAGGAGGAAAAGAAAAAAGGAGGAAAAGAAAAAAGGAGGAAAAGAAAAAAGGAGGAAAAGAAAAAAGGAGGAAAAGAAAAAAGGAGGAAAAGAAAAAAGGAGGAAAAGAAAAAAAAGGAGGAAAAGAAAGCAATTATATAAGCTTGTAAACATGTCTTTGCCTTACTTAAACTTAATTGAAACCAGAGCCTGTCTGTTACACCCCTGGAGCAGCCTAATTTATTGCATTGGGAAAAGCAGGTAGAAAGGGGGTTTCCATGTGGAAGCTTTCACAGGGCTCAGATGTGCTCAGCTTCCCGGCCCCCCACCGCCAGCAGCCATCTGGCCCCTCGCTCCCAGCACTCCCCAAGCTGGGGGCTCCAAACTGGGTCCAGCCCAGTGCTGGGACCCCAGCTGGGCACCTTCTCCTCTCGTGGAGTGGCTGGATCCTTCCAGGGAGATGCCTCCTGCCCCGGGGAAGGCAGCCGAGCCCCTCGAGGCACCGATGCGGGACCCCCGCTGCCTTCCCCGCTGCCATCTGAGCCACGCGATGAGCTCCTCTGTGCTCTCCGTGGGTCTTTCTCCAGGGAGCATCCCTGATAGAAAAGTTCTAATTTTTAAGACACCGGGGACAATCTGTGCATATCCTCTCTCGGCTTAACCAGAATTTTGCCATTGTGCTTCCACCAAACGTAATAACTGAAGGACCCATCCTGGACATAATTGAGAGGAGTTGTAACTCCTGGTTGTGAACACTCCCTGCCCCGATCCATCTGCAGAACCCAGCTCTGCAATCGATAATGATAAAGCACCTTCTGCCGGCTTAGGGCTGCGGGTCTCCTCCTGCTCCACCGCCTCCGCCTCGTCCTCCTCCAGCGTCCCCTCCGACTCTTCGGAGCCGGACTCCTCCTTCGCCTCAGCCTCCTCGCTGCCGTCACTGTCGACGTTGTAGCCTTCATCCAAGGCCAGCTTGAGCGGATGGGATTTTCTCTTTGACACCAGATGTTCGGCCTCCGCATCCTGAAGTTTCCTCTTCTTGGCTAGAGGGCAGCTCTGTAAACTGCAGATGGGGTCAAGGAGCAGAGAGGAGACATTGCCCGGTGAGAAAGGCACGGCTACAGCATCTGAACCGGTTACGCAAAGGCAAGGGGGACAAATACACAAATACTAAAAAAAATTAAAAAAAAATTAAAAAATCAATCAGCCCAGATTTTTAGCTGTTTTAACCCTTCATGGCCGGAAGAGTTGCTCTCACACCTTGACTTTGTGCAACTTTGTCGACTTTACTCAGAAGTCAGCGCAAGGATGCTGGGCTCACTCTGTCAGTCTGGCCCATGGGCAGGACCAGCATCTCCCAGCACCACTGTTGGTGATGGCCACCAGTGCCACCATGAAACCAGGCAGGGGATGCAGAACTGGCGCCTGGGGCATGTCCAACTACTCCCATTTCACTGTTATAGGGTGACGAAAGCCACCAGTTAAGGCTGGCCTGGCCTCAAAGGCAGCTGGTGGGCTCTCACTTCCCCTCCCCATCCATAGAGGCACCGAGCAGACTAAAATCTCTGCCTGCCAACAGCTCCCATCAACTCCACGTGCCCGAGCCAGGTACTTCTGCCTTGGTCTGGGGGAAGGCTACTGGTAGCTTGGTGAAGCAGATTCCCCAGGATCCCTCATGGGCTGACGGAGAGAAAGAAAATTGGCTCTTTGGTAGGCAGATTTGGGGTGGGTGGGTTGGGTTGCTGCTCTAGACCAGCCTCTCTCCAGTGAATGTCTGTCTTTGGGTTTTTTTTCTGGCATTTTTCCATCCCGACTACCTCCGACCCAGCCTCACCTTCTGTGTCTTGCGTACTTTCCACGGATGTGTCCTGAGCCGTTACAGCCTGGGGTCGGACAGCTTGGGAGGGAAAGAAGCAACCATCAAGAACAGCAACAGGACTCGGAGAATTCATTTTTAATTAGAAGTGTATAAACTACGGTCAGTTAAACAGGTTCTGTGCACAAGGAACAAAATAACCGCAAAAGGGAAGATAATTTCCCTCGGATGGTTCAGCTTGTCCCTTTGAATTCCAAGTGAGAAGGGCAGGAGAGCAGCCTTGCAGTTTGCTAAAAATTAATGAAATGACTCACCCCATTTAATTAGATGAACGGTTCATTATAGTTTTATGAGTATGTTTAATTAAAGATTTGCATGTGTAGCAGCAAGCTTTTAAAAAGCAGACGACTACTGCACTCTGCCTCCCCACGGCCACTCTTCAATTTTCTTTTTCGCTGGTGCAGGAGGAAAACACGAGCTTTTCGCTTGTTTGATGGCTTAGCAGGGAACTGGGGTTCCTTGAAGTAACCTCCTCGAGGAGGTTTTACCCAGAGCACATTGGGAAGAAGTCACCAGGACAAACATCCTCAAAAGCACCTCGGAGCCTCACTTTGGGGGGAATGGGTGGGATTTAGGTGACCAGATTTCCCAAATCCCTGCGTTTGTTTCTGCTGCTCTGCAGAAGAAGTTAAAGACTTCCAGGGAGCTCTGGGCAGCACTCGCAGCCGCTGCTGCCTTTGCCGTGGGCTGCAGGGATGCTGCCGGCTTGCTGCATCCCTCACGTGGGGCCACGCATCTCCCCTGCAGGGGTAATTAGTCCCAGCTCCAGGAGCTACAAGGGCTCCAGATAAGAAACATTAAAGCAAACATTTTCTGGCAAAAAACAGATTATGGCATTGATTAGAGGATGCCCAAGTGACTTGCCTGACGTCTGAGGAATTCTTGGAGTCATGTAGGATTAATAACCTCATTTAGCACCGTATCACCCTCAGCCCGGGAAGTTGGAAGCGTTAATGAAATCTCTTGATGACAGTGCAAAGGGAGAAGGCATCGCCAGCCCGGGGGGATCTGGCCAGCCTGTTATTCTTGGAATAAAAGGCACTGGACAACATTAAATAGTACCCAGTGCCAAGGTAGGCTTTAGGGACTCAGAATTTCTGCTCTCAGCAGAGAGCTCAGCGCTTGCAGAAAGCTCAGGATAAGGAGGATCGGAGTGTGCTGACGGATGCAGCAGCTCTGGGTACACCAGCGGGTTATTAATGGCTCAGCTCCCCAGAACAGCCTGCACAGGTCAGATCGCTGTGTTCAAAGAACATACTTCAGCCCAAAACCAGGACAGGAGAGGGCTACGGAACTGTCAGGGGAGTAGGAATCCTTTCGGGGAAACTGGCTTGCTTTAGTTTAGCAAAACTAACACGAAGAGGGCAAATGATGGCAGCATGTCCCCTAAGGGGACACGGCTTTCTAGGTGGGGCGGATGTGTGGCCATGGGTGTAAGCTGCACCCCCTACACCCTCCAAGATGAATCCTTCCAAGATGAAGCATCCCTCCTGCTGTCCCCTTTGCTTATGGCCCAATTCCAACCCAAGATGCAGAGCATCCTCCAAGGCCACTGCTTGGAGAACAGCTCCCAGCTTTTCCAGCGTGCACACACAGATCCAGCTCCTATGTGCACGAGGCATCCCTTCCCCAGCAAAACACCCCAGGTCAGAAATAAAAAAGATCTCCCCCAGCTAACGTGCAGAACTGGAAGAGGGAGGTCCGCCCTTTGCTGTTCCCTCTGCTGATGATCTGAAAGTCTATTTAATTGTAATTGCCCCCAGCCACGAGCGACTGCATGCCAAAAGACAGAACGGTGTTGATGTCTCCAGTGACTTGCCTGAGAAAGACCTTATTCAGTGGGAAACAAGAGCAGCTCTGATGAAGATGCTACAGGCTTTTATAAGCTTCCCTGCCTCAATTAAAGCTGATTCCACACCCCCCCACCCCCATTTTTGACGTGGTGAAATGAAGCCTGCAGTAAAAAGTAAGTAGGAAAGAGCCAAGTGGTTCAGCAACGAGGTTTTCCAAAGCAGGTGGTGATTCGGGATGTCTCTGCCTTTGGTGTGTTAATTTAATCTCTTTACAAAGCACCAGCGCAGAGGTGATGCTCGGCATGCTCCACGCCAGGCTTTCCATCCCCACTCTCCTCTGGGGGGGTTTCATGTATTTTGGCAGGAGTCCCAAAAGGGAAAAGGGGCTCCGAGGTCTATTAAAGCTGCTCTCCTTCCCCCCCAAGAGCCACCGCACCAACCTGCTCTCCCCCTCTCCGCAGCCTTCATCTGCTTGACAAAAGGGCCTCTTATTGTTATGCAGACGATGCCCTGCTTCCAATTAGTCGATTAATCGTCCAGTTAATCAGGCAATTAGGTGACAGCTGCAGAGATGGCTTTGTGGAGCACTCTGTCCTGCCCCTTATATATGTCACCTGCTCCAATTACCACCTCCACTCGAGTGTTCAGCAATAAAAGTTGGAGAAGTGGCATGCCCACCGCTTGCTCCTCCATCTCTTCAGAGTAATAGGAGAGCGGAGGAGCAGAAATGCTCTGAAATTGGGTTGGTTAAGGTCCAATTACTCTTTGACACATGCGGCTTTCTAAGGGAGGCTGCTAGGAAAGGCAGCCCCTGCTATTAACGCCTGTCCAGGTTAAAGACTCCTACCTCTTGCGTAAGCCCTTGTGCAAGGTTTAAAGGGAGCTTAGAGGTGGGGGAGGATGTTATTTATAATGAGAAACTCTGTAGGGCTGCAGAGGCTTGCTCAGGCTCTTCTGGCTGCTGCTGTTGGCATGCTAATGCTGCTAAATGAGTGACAAGAGGACCTTGGTGACTCAACAACGGACATAGGGCCAAAGGAGGAGCATCTGGCAGGAGAACTGACATGGTACAACATTGTTTGAGGGCAATAAGAGGATGTAAAATACATGGAAAATCAACTCTGGTTAGTAGGATGTTGTCCATAATGATCCTGGAACAAAAAAACATAGGCACTAGGTTTTGCTGGGGTGGGACAGTGGATGGCTGGAGGGTCTACAGTAGATTGTGACCCATCCAGAACTCGTGTTTTTATCCCTTTAGCTCCTGTGGTTCCTCTGATGTGTGTTGCCAAGTGGTGCTCTGAGGACTTGGACACAACAAGGTGTCTACCAGTATAAGCCCCCCAGCAAGACCTCCACCCCATTAGTCCCACGGGTTTGCTCCCCTACCCCAGGTTCCCAAGCCTGGGGGGCTTTGCCCAAGCCAGCCCCAGCACGGGGCCTCCCCTCCCTCCCACTGCCGAGGGGAGCGGGGTCCTTACCTCACCTCCTGGCCGATGAGCTCCGTGGGCACTGGCGAAGGGGCGGGATGCAGCAATGGAAATAAACAAAAGGTCAAAAACACAACCGGGGGGTCCAGCCCCCCCCTCGAGAGACATCCCCCTGCTCTGGGAGATCCTCTCCTGCCTGCTGCTGGGCTTCTGTTGCCTCCTGGAGCATCCCGTTTGGGAAAGAAAGATGAAATCTATCCTGCCACCGTTTACTGCATGCCAGCCTGTATTAAATCACAATCCTGCCATGTAAATCCTCATGCTTGTGCTTAATTTCAAGCAAATTAGTGCATCCTTGCAGCACCAGCAACTACCTCTCTCTCTAAATACACGAGGACTTTAAAGTCAGTGGAGTTACACTCACATACACGCATATGGCTCAACCACTTTTAAGTTAAGACCGAGTTTTCTCATGCCTTCATCCCTATGTTTGCCTCTGAAATAAGCTCCTCAGCTCCTTTTTGCACAGATCGATGCTGGTTTGCTGCAACAGGCACATTTCCCCTCTGCCTATCAACAGGCACATTTTTCTCCTCCCCTGGTCACACCAGACTGATGTGGGAGCCCCTGCCCAGGCTCAGACACGTGGTAGGGGGTGTGCTGCTTGTTTTTTAGGGTAATCAATAGTTTCTAGGGTTTTTTAGGGATTATTCCCCACTTGTGGAGAAGAGAGCATCCCACTGCTTACAATAACAACATACAACAACATCGCATCGCTGCTGAAACCTTATATCCAGCCAGGAATCCAAATAATCAGGAAGAAAAAAAAAAAAAAAAAAAAAAA